>CP092883.1:3210629-3299851 GCA_030710605.1 Cordylochernes scorpioides | reverse complement strand
CCTCAAAAAATTATCATATTTTTTCCTAGTATAGCAAGCACCCCTATCTACTCAAATTTCTTTTTATTACTTATTTCCATCATTTACTTTCTCCCCAATTGTATCTAACCACTCACTATTTTAAAAAAAAATTTTATTTTTTTTTCTTTCCCAAAAAATTATTTTTCTTTTTTTCAGAATTTAATACAGATCCCTTTTAAAATTCTTATTCATAGGGGGCGCATCTGTAATATTATAAAGAATATTGTCTAATAAATAATTATGTACCATGTTGGATATAATGTATTCTGTATGGATTCAAATAAAGATGGCAGTCAAAGGACGTGGAGATGGAAGAAGTAGAAGAGAAAAGAACGACAGATCCAAGTCGTGTATCTAGGTCACTTAGAACAAAGAGGCCCTCATATTCCAGAGTTGAATGTCCTGAGAGATTGGGATGTTAGGCAAAGCTTCTTCCCGACCAAATTTACCATCATGGCCGACAGAGACAGGGACCAATCAAAGGTCAAGCAGGGTCCCACATGACCCAAGCCGGGGGGGCGGGGCAACCAGAGTTCGGTCGGTAACGTGTGTGTCAAGACGTGTGTGTGCATCTTCTAAAAGTAGTGCCTCGAGGTCCAAGATGTGAGTCATCTCAATCCAATTTAATCGCGAAAATCCTTCCATCTCCTCTCCCGAGCCGCCAATGATTAATATTCCGAGGTGTTTTGTGATTCATTAATCGATATAGTGTGCCGATTTTTTCATCCACCGCCATTGATAACGACTGCCCAAACATACAAAACCCCATCCACTCCCGAGGATTCTCAGGACAAAGCACTTTATCACCGTGAAGTCGACAAGCATTTTTTTTTATATTATATATATATATTGTTACATCATGTTTAATGGCGTATTTCTTATATTAGTTTTAATATATTTGAAATTTAAATTATATATTTATTTATTTTTATATAAAATATTCTATGATATTTATTTAAAACAGATTATTAATTTATCATCATTTGTATTTAGGTACACTGTGACTTCACTGCTCTCTTTGATGTGAGAAAATAAAAAAAGGATTCTGGTGGCTACTTAAAGAAGACTTATCTCGTTATTCCCTTTTATAAATTTGTAGGATGGTTGAAACACGCTCTGGTAAGATGCAAGACCCAGCACAGGAGAGAATCCAGGCTGAAGAGTCTGCCAAGCCGCAACCTGGTGCAACAATTGGTGGAGATGCTAGTTCCGACCCAGTTGTCCTGAATCCCAACATCGACATCCCCAAGTATGATGGAACGGAAGACCCTCGCCCATGGATTGAATCTCTTGAAGAAATTCGCTTCTTGTACCATTGGGCAGACTACATTATCTCTCGTTATGCCGCCATGAACATGACGGGAAGCGCTAAAACCTGGTTGAATTTACACAAAGCTAGTTTCACGAGCTGGGAAAATATTAAAATCCGCCTCATTCAGGATTTTTCTTTGGACGCGAATAAAGAAGAACTTAGAATGAAGCTCAACAGAATGCAACACTGGAATGAACCAGCAATCAGGTTCGCGGAAGACATTCTAGTGTTGTGCAACAAGGTTGACCCCGCAATGGAAGAAGAAACAAAAATTGAACATGTTATTGGAGGACTGAAAAAAGAGTACTCATTCGCGCTCTACCTGAACCCTCCTAAAACGACCGATGACCTTCTTGTCGTGTGCAAGAAAATGGATTCTTTTGAAAAGAAGTATCGGGAACGTGTGGAGAAATCCAGAAACCTATATAACGGTCCACGCTATTCTAGACCCCAACAACAATCGAGGTACGTGCCGCCGACTGCCGCACGAAACTACCAGACCACTTCCAGGCCCCAAGCCCCTGTTTCCAATAATTACAAGAACGACTCCCCTCCTACCCCCAGACAGTATCGAAACAACTTTCCTCAGCCCTCTACCCCTAGACGTCCTTATAATCCTAACTTTGTGCCGAAACCAAACCTTCAGAGAAACACTTACAATAAAAGCCAAGAAGTGAGCAAAAATAGGACGGAAGATGGAAGACCAATCTGCTTTAAATGTAACAAGCCAGGGCACGTGGCCCGTTATTGTAGGGTCAAGTTTATAAGAATCCTAGAAGAGGATCCAGCAGATACCCAAGAGAAGGTCGAAGAAAAATGCCAAACGAATGAAATATCAGAGAAATCAGGACCTCGGCTTTATGCTGATGTATGTCATAGCACACAGACAAATATTCCTACCCGGAATAGATATTCCGTGTTGGAAGATTTAAACTAAGCGTCGCGCCTGAATCTGTCAATCAAAGCAAGTCGACCATAAACGGAATCAAGAAGTTGGACCCTAAATACAAATTAAAAATTAACGTGGACAAGATAGGGACTTTTGAAGCTTTGGTTGATACAGGTGCTGACCTCTCAGTGGTCGACCTCAGAACGGCCCTCGATACAGGCCATGGTATAAGTAAACTCGCAAAAATTTGTGCAGGACCCGATGGAAAAAAATTGGACATGGTAGGAAGTATATTTTTAAATATAAAAATTGATAACGAAACATTATCACACAACTTTGTGATATTGAAAACGCATTTACGGACATTAATTCTTGGGAGAGATTTCCTTAAGAAAATGAACGCAAAAATAGATTGTAAGCAAGAAACTATAAAATATGATTTGACGAATAATCATGACGAAATCAATTTTGAAATGTTGAAAATAAAGAGTGCCAAGGATTCCATTGTACCGGAATGTTCCATGAAATTGATCAAGGCATTGGTAGAAACAGAGGATGGAGAATATATTATCGAGGAGAGCAGCAAAATGTTTCAAACAAATGGACTTCGTCTAGCAAGAAGCTTGATCAATGTTATAAATAGGGAAACACACATCTGGATAACTAATCCGTATCCTCGACCGTTAAAAATAATGAAAAACCAAACATTGGCTTTTGGAAGTAGTCCAGCGAAAATAAATGTGAGTCGAGAAAGAGAGGTAGAAAAGAACGAAGAACCTAGATTCCAAATAAACGAAAATCTTTCACCAAAGGAACAGAAGGAGTTAAAACAAGTTTTAGAAAGGTATGGAGATCTTTTTTCATCGAGATTAGGGAGAACCAATTTGGCAAAACATCGGATAGACACAGAAGACGCGAAGCCAATTAAACACAAGCCTTACCGGGTAAGTGCTAAAGAACGAGATATTATAAAAGAGCAAATTGACGAGATGCTTACAGAAGGCATAATTAGGCCATCTTCTAGCCCCTGGTCTTTTCCAGTAATATTGGTCAAGAAGCGAGATGGTAAATACAGATTTTGTGTGGACTACAGAAAACTGAATAATGTGACAGTAAAAGATGTCTATCCGATCCCTAGAATAGACGAAGTTATGGATACTCTCCAAGGATCTACACACTTCTCAGCAATAGACCTCAGATCTGGATATTGGCAAGTTGAAGTCGAAGAAAGAGACAAAGAGAAAACAGCTTTCACTACAGCGCATGGATTATATGAATTCAACGTGATGCCTTTTGGACTTTGTAACGCGCCTGCTACCTTTGAGAGAAATATGGAGAATATGCTTGGAAATCTGAGATGGCAAATTTGTTTGTGTTATCTGGATGATGTTATCATATATAGCCCGGATTTTCCAACGCACCTCAAAAGACTTGAAGCTGTTTTTAGATGTTTTCGTGAATCTAATTTAAGGTTAAACGACAAAAAATGCCGATTTGCTTTTGAAGAATTGGAGATTCTCGGCTATATAACGAGCAAACATGGTATAAAACCCGCGGAACATAACATCAAAGCTGTCAGAAATTTTCCTCGGCCCAAAAAGGTCAAAGAAGTACAATCCTTTTTGGGAATGTGTTCATATTATAGAAAATTTATCAAAGACTTTTCAAAAATTGCTGACCCTTTGACCAACCTTATAAAAAAAAGTGTATCATTTACCTGGACAGAAAGACAAGAGGAAGCGTTTCAAACCCTAAAAACAGCACTATTAAGCCCACCAATTTTAGGTCACTTCAATCCAAATGCACCTACTTATGTTCATACTGATGCGTCCAACATCGGCATAGGTGCAACACTTGTCCAAGACATCGGTGGTGAAGAGAAGGTGATCTCATATTTGAGTCGTACCCTAAGTAAAGCGGAGCAAAATTATTCAACCACTGAAAAAGAATGTCTGGCCGTTGTCTGGTCAATGTCAAAATTACGACCCTACCTTTATGGAAGACACTTTAAAATAGTAACAGACCATCACGCCTTATGCTGGCTCAAAAACTTGAAGGATCCAACAGGTCGATTGGCAAGATGGGCATTGAAAATTCAAGAATATGACTTCAATATAATACATAAATCGGGAAAGAAGCATCTGGACGCTGATGGCTTATCTAGGGGGCCCTTACCAGAAACTGATTGGGATGAGGATTTTGAAAGGCTATTTTTAAATCAAATAACAGACGAAGAGGATAAATTTATCGAAAGTGTTAAGAAAAACCTTAATGAAAGCAGGCGATCAATTGCGCAAAACTTTAAAGAAGAAGATGGATGCCTCTTTAAGAAAAACCCGAACCCTGAAGGCAGGGCGTGGTTGCTTGTGGTTCCAGAGAATAAAAAGAGAGAAATTATGAAAGAATATCACAATCATATGTCGAATGGCCATCTGGGCGTCGCCAGAACCATGTACCGAATAAAGAGTAAATACTTTTGGCCATCCATGCTAAAGGATGTCTCAGAATTCGTTAAGACGTGTCACCTTTGCCAAAGTAGGAAAGGCTCAAACCAATTACCTTCTGGACTACTACAGCCCATCCCCCCAGCCAACTTTCCTTTCGAAAGAATTGGAATTGACTTTGTTGGTCCACTACCATCTACGAAAAACAGGAAAAAATGGATAATCGTGCTGACGGACTACTACACTAGATATGCAGAAACAAGAGCAGTCTCGGAAGCAACAGTGAAAGAAGTTTCTAAATTTCTAGTAGAGGATATTTTTCTTCGGCACGGAGCCCCACAATATCTTATTAGTGACAGAGGCTCTCAATTTACCAGTAATTTAATGAAAGAGGTGATGAAAACGTGCAAGATTAAACATTGCTTCACAACGAGCTATCATCCCCAGACTAATGGATTGACAGAGCGGTTAAATAGAACATTGATCAATATGCTCAGTATGTATGTGAACACTGATCAGAAAAATTGGGACGAAATACTCCCATTCATCACTCACGCTTACAATACTACAATTCAGGAAACCACAGGATATTCTCCCTTTTTCCTGATGTTTGGAAGAGAACCCACGTCTCTTTTGGACGACAGGAATATCTCGGTGGACATTGACAAAGATGATTATGATGAATACATAAAACATCACTTAGACAAAATAAACAGAACAAGAAAATTAGTTATTAACAACACAATAAAGACTCAAGAAAGAATGAAAAAGAACTATGACAAGAAACACATGGAAAGAAGCTACGAACCAGGAGAATTAGTAGCAGTTTGGACACCAATTAGGAAAATAGGAAAGTGTGAGAAACTACTGAGAAAATATTTTGGCCCATATAGAATATTAAAGAAGCTGTCCAACGTAAATTACTTAATTGAACCAAAAGATAATCCTGGCCAAGACCCATTGATTGTCCATGTCTCAAGAATCAAACCCTATTTTGAAAGAATTGATGAGGTCAATCACGAGGACGTGACGACCTCTGGAGAGGGGGAAGTGTTACATCATGTTTAATGGCGTATTTCTTATATTAGTTTTAATATATTTGAAATTTAAATTATATATTTATTTATTTTTATATCAAATATTCTATGATATTTATTTAAAACAGATTATTAATTTATCATCATTTGTATTTAGGTACACTGTGACTTCACTGCTCTCTTTGATGTGAGAAAATAAAAAAAGGATTCTGGTGGCTACTTAAAGAAGACTTATCTCGTTATTCCCTTTTATAAATTTGTAGGATGGTTGAAACACGCTCTGGTAAGATGCAAGACCCAGCACAGGAGAGAATCCAGGCTGAAGAGTCTGCCAAGCCGCAACCTGGTGCAACAATATATATATATGAAAAAAATGTGAAAAAATAGCACAAATGTAATATTGTACTGGGATAAGGCGCATAAATTAAGAAAAAGGCATCTACTTATCATGCAACTGAAAGTTGCTGATGGCTTGCGCCATCTATCGGAATAAATATCAACTATTCTCGTTGATTTTTAATTATTCCAGAATTGGCCAAATACCCATTCTTGATTAATCAAGAAAAGATAAAGCTGTGATATATATATATATATATCACAGCATGTTCTTAAATAGTACTATTTTAAGTGTGTGGAAAAAAAAAGATCTTCTTTCTTATCTCCACTCAATCATATTAGGGTATCAAGGTGTGACCCGTGATGGTGTCTGTTTGACAACCATCATAACTGGGTGAAGTAGAATGCATCTGCCTTTGTCATTAAGACTGGGAGCACTACTCAGTGGCAGGCTGACTTAGCTCCAAAATAAATGGCCCCCTCTGACATGAGGAACAGACGCCATGTGCTAACCCCACCTAACATGGAGTACAAACGCTGCTCATCCTGTATCCCTGGAGCCCTTACAGGGTACTATCAGCCGGGCTAGCTGAACCCAGGTTTTTTAGCGAGCTTGTTACTGCTCTCCCTCCTCCTTTTTCATCCGGGCTTGGGACCGGCAAAGGCGGAATTATAAAATAGATATATATATATATATAGATAAATAAAAAAGATAACAGATAAGAAGAAAATATTTTCTAAGAAGACTAATTTCTAATTCTAAGAATAATATTTTAGTAGTACACACAGTGACATTTTTTTTTATCTCATTCAGAACTTTTGTCTGATGATGGTAACACAATGCTGTTACCAAAACATCACACACTATTGTATTTGGTCTTGTTACCATGTGTTTCTGATCTATAATCCAAATTGTTTCTGATCATTATAGGTGATGTGTGCGGTGACTTTTTTTTTTTTTTTTCTTATCCCAAGTACATGTAGTACAGAACCTTTGGGAAAGGCCGCTGCTTATCATCAAACAGTTCAATGAGCATAGACTCATGGAATTTGTGTGTCTTTGCACAAGGGGATAAGAAACAAGATTGAAAGTAGGCTTGTGAAGCATAGACTCATGGAATTTGTGTGTCTTTGCACAAGGGGATAAGAAACAAGATTGAAAGTAGGCTTGTGAAGCATAGACTCATGGAATTTGTGTGTCTTTGCACAAGGGGATAAGAAACAAGATTGAAAGTGGGCTTGATGAACATGAACTCATGGAATTTGTGTGTCTTTGCACAAGGGGATAAGAAACAAGATTGAGAATGGGCTTGTGAAGCATGAACTCATGGAATTTGTGTAATCTTTGCACAAGGGGATAAGAAACAAGATTGAAAGTGGGCTTGTGAAGCATGGACTCATGAAATTTGTGTAGTCTTTGCACAAGGGAATAAGAAACAACAATGACTAGTAGTAATACAGGCCATGATAATCATTTCTGGTAGTTAGCGACTGTCTTTACTGTAAGTACACCACATGTCAATCATGTGGGTAGCAGTTCGACTTTTGCACTGACAAATACACCAGAGAGTCCCATTTATAGTTATTTGCATACTCTGGTGGAGTTGGGCTTTTGCAAATAATTGGGGGGTACTAATTAGGGTGTAAATATTCATTACTAGAACATGATAAAGTACAATTTGGATTATAGATTAGAAACACAATGTAATAAGACCAAATCCAAATAAATAAATAGTGTGTGACATTTTGGTAACAGCGTTGTTACCATTCAGAATCATTACTTTTGTCTGAGGATGGTAACAACGTTGTTACCTAAACATTACACACTATTTTATTTGGGTTTATTGGTCTTATTATCTTATGTATCATTACTAGAATACTACTACAGTAAAACCTCCCTTTAGCGGACATCTTACTAGAGGACACCTCTCTATAAAGGACAGTTTTCATTTGCAAAATGACCATTTTTACTATTTAGCAACTCTCTGGTAAGAGGACACGTCTCCCTAAAGGACACTTTGGCTCTGTAATTAGGTGTTGTCCTTTACAGGGAGGTTCTACTGTATTTAGCAACTCTCTGGTAAGAGGACACCTCTCTATAAAAGACACTTGGCTCTGTAATTAGGTGTTGTCCTTTACAGGGAGGTTCTACTGTATTTAGCAACTCTCTGGTAAGAGGACACCTCTCTATAAAAGACACTTGGCTCTGTAATTAGGTGTTGTCCTTTACAGGGAGGTTCTACTGTATTTAGCAACTCTCCGGTAAGAAGACACCTCTCCCTAAAGGATACTTTGGTTCTGCAATTAGGTGTTGTCCTATACAGGGAGGTAGTTCTACTGTATTGCCCAATAAAGATTATCTAAACAATCTCTCAGTCCAACCACCAACCAATACAACAGTAGAGGGAACCCACCCACCTGGATAGTGAGTCCGATGTCACGTGGGTCACAGGTGGTCAGATTGCCAAATATGATCATAACCTCGCGGCTGATGTGGGAAGGGAGATGTCTGCGCAGCACACAATAAATAGACACGCCAAAGTGAGGAAAATATCTAAATACAGTCAGAATCTACAAGAAGTCTCCAAGAATAAGCGTCTTCTTTTATTATCAAGAAGACCTAAAAAACCTGGGTTCAGCTGGCCCGGCTGATAGTACCCTGTAAGGGCTCCAGGGATACAGGATGAGCAGCATTTGTACTCCATGTTAGGAGCAGCTGCACATGGCATCTGTTCCTCATGTCAGAGGTGACCATTTCTTTTGGAGCTAAGTCGGCCTGCCACTGAGTAGTGCTCCCAGTCTTAATGACAAAGGCAGACACATTCTACTTCACCCAGTCATGACTGTATTGACTCATCCATTGATGAACTCTACTCATCCCTAGCAGACACCATCAATAAGCTCTACAAGCTTGATCCCCTAATATGATTGAGTGGAGATATGAAAGAAAAAGAAGATACTTATCCTTGGAGACTTGTTGATTCTGATCAAAGGATTCTAACCACTTTATATAAATACAGTAGAACTACCTCTCAGTAAAGGACAACACCTAATTGAAGAGCCAAAGTGTTCTTTAGAGAGAGGTGTCCTCTTACTGGAGAGAGTTGCTAATTAGCAAAAATGGCAATTTTGACAATGAAAACTGTCCTTTGTAGAGAGGTGTGTCCTCTCATGGAGGTTCTACTGTATATGCAAATCCAATCATATATTATGGAAGGAGAAAAAATTACAAAAGAGACAATAAATATAAAATAGGTGGCCAGGATTAGTATAAAAAATAGGTTATAGAGATATCTGGTATCTTTCTATTGATGCTGTGTTTGTTGGACACTATTGCTTCCAATACCAATCTTTGGTGCAGGATTGGATCATAGTGGGTTTTAGGATTGTTGAAATTGAAACAGTGTCCTGTCGTAGAAGTATGCTGAGATATTAATGACCAGGAATCTCTGTTTGTAACATTTATGCAGTGTTCGGATATTCGGATTCCTACGGATCTACCTGTCTCTTCCCACATAGGTAACATCACATACCACTCCTCCGTGTTGAAGCTATTTTTTTAGAAAAAAAAAAACAACTAGTGTATGATAAGTGATAAAGCACAATTTGGATTATAGATTATAGACACAAGAAAATAAGACCTAATCCAAATAATTTAATAGTGTGTGACGTTTCGGTAACAGCATTGTCACCATCATAAAACAAAAGAATAAAATGACATTGTCTGATGATGGTGACAATGCTGTTACCAAAACATCACACACTATTAAATTATTTGGATTAGGTCTTATTTTCTTGTGTCTAATATATGATAGGCTTGATCAAGAAAGGTTGGGAGGGAGACTTACTTGAGCATCTGGGCGGCCAGCTCCATGGAGTTCTGGAGGGAAGGTTCTCCGGCACAGGTGACGGAGGAGAGTTTATGGAGGCTCTCCAGGAAAGGCTTGGAGTGGGCTGTGGACACAGCTAGGTGTGAACAGCTGACAGTATGTTTCTTTCACAAAAACTACATTCTGTAAATAACTACTGTACCATTTTCAAAGTACAGTTGTACCTGGCTACTTCACTCTAGACCCTGGACTCAAGGAATTTGTGTAATCTTTGCACAAGAGGATAAGAAACAACAACAGCAACAACTTGTCCCAAGCCGGAATGAAAAAGGAGAAGGTAGAGCAGTAACAATTTCATTAAAAAACCTGGGCTCATCTGGCCCGGCTGATAGTACCCTGTAAGGGCTCCAGGGATACAGAATCTGAGTCTATACTCCATGTTAGGAGCACATGGCATCAGTTCCTCGTGTCAGAGGCAACAGTTTCATAATGGAGCTAAGTCAGTGGCCTGTTACTGAGTAGTGCTCCCAGTCTTAATGACAATGGCAAACACTTTCTACTTCACCCAGTCATTATAGTTGTCAAATCTTTTTTGATGAGATCTACTCATCCCCAGAAGACACCATCTCAAGATCTACAGGTTGGATACCTTAATATGATTATTGAGTGGAGATAAAAAAGAATAAGAGCATTAATTGACAATCTCAGTCAATGGTTATAATGATTCTAAAAAAATTATAATACAGTTAAACCTGTCTATAGCGCCCCCTCTTGGGACTCACCAAAATAGGGTGCTATAGAGAGGGGGCGCTATAGACAGGTCACTTTTAATGTAAATCGCATCATATTACATATTTAAAATAGGACGCTATAGAGAGGAAAGCACTATTTAGAGGAGGTGCTATAGACAGGTTTAACTGTATATAAAAAAAAGGGTGATAAAAAACTGTCCTTTTTAAAGAGGTGTTCTCTAGCAGTTTTGTTCTCCCATGGAGGTTGTTCTAGTGTGTATTGAGTGGCTATGAGACAACTCTTCAACAACTGCATCTCAAAAAAGTGAAAAATGGCAAAAAAAATCTACAAATAAAATAAAGAAAGTTACCACAGAGTTCAATGATCTTCTCTGCTCTTTTATTCTTGGTGATGATGAGGCCCAGCTGGCTGATGGGATTCTGGTCGAAGAATTCCTCCACAAACTTCTCCAGGACCTGCCGTACATGCATCAATGTCAGCTAGGACCTGCCGTACATACACCACTGTCAGCTAGGACCTGCCGTACATACACCACTGTCAGCTAGGACCTGCCCTACATACATCACTGTCAGCTAGGACCTGCCGTACATACATCACTGTCAGCTAGGACCTGCCGTACATACATCACTGTCAGCTAGGACCTGCCGTACATACATCGCTGTCAGCTAGGAGCTGCCGTACATACACCACTGTCAGCTAGGACCTGCCGTACATACATCACTGTCAGCTAGGACCTGCCGGACATACACCACTGTCAGCTAGGACCTGCCGTACATACATCGCTGTCAGCTAGGAGCTGCCGTACATACACCGCTGTCAGCTAAGACCTGCCGGACATACACCACTGTCAGCTAGGACCTGCTGTACATACACCACTGTCAGCTAGGACCTGCCGTACATACATCGCTGTCAGCTAGGAGCTGCCGTACATACACCACTGTCAGCTAGGACCTGCCCTACATACACCACTGTGTCAGCTAGGACCTCCGGACATATACCAAGGTCAACCACGTGGCAGAATCTTCCCCAGCACCAACAAAATTTTCTCCAAGGTTACATGAAGAAAAATTAAAAAAAAAATGGAAATTCTGCCAGTTGAATATTGATATAAAATTAGAAAGGTGGAGAGTTCTCCATATTTGCCAAGTTCGCACAGTAGAACCTCTGAAAGAGGACACTTCTCTACAAAAGGACAATTTTTATCTCTAAAATGACCATTTTTTATCTATTAGAAGCTCTCTGGGAAGGAGGCACCTCTATCTCTAAAGAACACTTTGGCTATGCAACTAGGTGTTGTACTTTACAGGGAGGTAGTTCTATTGTATATAGCAGGTCTCTGGTAAGTGGGCACCTGTCCCTAAAGGACACCTTGGCTATGCAACTAGGAGTTGTACTTTACAGGGAGGTAGTTCTACTGTATATAGCAGGTCTCTAGTAAGTGGGCACCTCTCCCTAAAGGACACCTTGGCTATGCAACTAGGAGTTGTACTTTACAGGGAGGTAGTTCTACTGTATATAGCAACGCTCCACTAAGAGGACACCTCTCCCTAAAGGACACCTTGGCTATGCAACTAGTTGCTGTACTTTACAGAAAGGTAGTTCTACTGTATATAGCAACTCTCCAGTAAGAGGACACCTCTCCCCAAAGGACACCTTGGCTCTGCAACTAGGTGTTGTGTTTTACAGAGAGGTAGTTCTAATGTATTTAGCAACTCTCCAGTAAGAGGACACCTCTCCTTAAAGAACACTTTGGCTATACAACTAGGAGTTGTCCTTTACAGAAAGGTAGTTCTACTGTATATAGCAACTCTCCAGTAAGAGGACAAATCTCCCTAAAGGACACCTTGGCTATGCAACTAGGTGTTGTCCTTTACAGAGAGGTAGTTCTACTGTATATAGCAATTCTCTGGTAAGAGGATACCTCTTCTTAAAGGACACTTTGGCTCTACAACTAGGTGTTGTCCTTTACAGAGAAGTAGTTCTACTGTATTTAGCAACTCTCTGGTAAGAGGACACCTCTCCCTAAAGGACAACTTGGCTATGCAACTAGGTGTTGTGTTTTACAGAGAGGTAGTTCTACTGTATTTAGCAACTCTCTGGTAAGAGGACACCTCTCCCAAAAGGACACCTTGGCTATGCAACTAGGTGTTGTCCTTTACAGAGAGGTAGTTCTACTGTACCTCAGCCACTTACCTTCAATGCACAGTGGTGTCTAGTCGGTTTCAAATCCTGCAGGTTCATGGCCTCGGAGAGGTCCAAGACTATGTACATGTGCCGGGTCTGAGGGGGACACATCCATCACTTTATTTTAACAATATAAAAAATAATAAGACCAAATCCCAAATGTACCTCATCATTAGATTAATCAAATATAAACCTCCAAGGATAAGTTTATTTATTTATACCTAATCATTCTTTTTTTTTATCAATGTTAAACACTCAAACTTCGACACGTTCAATATGTTTACAGAGTTAAATATAGGACACATATTATGCAAATCAAATTGGTGAGCGAAGTGACTACTATCCCATCTGCAATAAGAAGGAGGCAGCCACAGATATCTTCCACCAAGCATGGGGGGGGGGCAACTAGAGCAGGAACCAGAATCCTCAAATAATCTTAGAATTAAGTAATATTTTTACTAATTAGTAACTCTCTCCTTCTCTACAAAGCAATTCATCCAATTAAGCAATCCATTTTAATAACTAAATTTAGAAAAAAAAATTTGCATATATTGGATTTTAAAATCTTTATGAATCTGATATATGCATTTTTACATATACAGTGGTATCTCGACATACGAGCGCCCCAACATACGAGTTTTTCGAGATATGAGCCGACGAGCAAGTGATTTTTTGCTTTGAGTTACGAGCGAAATTCGAGATACGAGTTCGGTTCGGTAGTGTTGAAGATATTAATCTGTGATTTTAAATGGGAATTTTGTATGGGGAAATTTGCTTCGAGATACGAGTAATTCAAGATACGAGCAAGGTTGCGGAACGAATTAAACTCATATGTCGAGGTACCACTGTATATATATATATTTTTTATTTTGAAAAATAGAGCAATCCATATTTAATTCATTTGATAGTATAAAGGTGTATATTGGATTTAATGAGAGCTTTATTTACCAATATTTCAGTTGGCTTAACGTCAAACCTTTATCAAATTTTATTATCTAATATATATATATATATATATATATATATAGCGCGAAACGCGTTCGTGGATGGCTTTTCTTGATTTATCAAGAAATTGGGTTGGCCAAATATCACGGAGCAAGCTAAATAAACATTTAGTTTATTTTTGCTCCACTAGATGGCGCTCTGCCATCTAAAAAGCACATGTGGTCAGGAGATGCCTTCTTTATTTTTAATATACACACCTGACCCACTTATCTTTTATTTTTTTCTATTGTTTTTTCATGTGTTAAGCGTCTTGAAGCAAATTTGTCCTTAAATACCCATTTCTTGATTTTTCGGGAAGCCATTGGGACCAAAAAATCTTTTTGGTCGCAGTGGTTACAGCCTACTCCACGCTGTCGAGCGCCAAAAGCGCGAAATGCATTCGTGGATGGCTTTTCTTGATTTATCAAGAAATTGGGTTGGCCAAATATCACGGAGCAAGTTAAATAAATGTTTAGTTTATTTTTGCTCCACTAGATGGTGCTCTGCCATCTGAAAAGCACATGTGCTCGTGGTCAGGAAATGCCATTTTATTTTTAATATATATATATATTTTATTAATTTTGACTATTTTATATAAAGTATTTTTTAATCCTCTATCAATCAGCGCTTTGTTGATGGGGAACTGGTACCCACCATTCCAAGCTTAAAACTCTTTTTGTTGAGTTGTATGCGGCGCTTGGCACGCAGCGCGAACTCCGCAAGCTCATTGTGGAGTAACCCCTGCTCACTCTCTTGTATTTTCTCCCTGGACACACAGAGGGAACCAATCAGCATGTGTCCAAAATGGTCTACAGAGAGAGTAAAATGCTTAAATACATGCTCAATACAAGTTTTGATCCTAGATTGTTGTGTTTAAAATCGACAGTATCTCTCATTCCTCCACCATCCACCTTTAATTTAATTGTCTCACCTTCTTTTGCTTCACTCCACAAGGTAAATAAGACCAAATCCAAATAAATAAATAGTTTGTGACGTTTCAGTAACAGCATTGTTACCATCTTCAGACAAAAGTACTGAATCTAATTTTACTTTTGTCTGAAGATGCTAACAGCGCTGTTACCAAAACGTCACAAACTATTTATTTATTCGGATTTGGTCTTATTACCTTGTGTTTATAATCTATAATCAAAATTGTGCCTTATTATTGCTTCACTCCAAAAAAAAAAGGAAATTAATTGATGAAGAAAGTGTTCTGGAGGGTAAAATAAATGGAAAGAGAATGGTAGGAAAAATTGGACTGATAGAAAGTTATGAAGAAAAAAAGAACTCAAGATAGAGAAGTCACTGGAGACAAGAACAGAGAAACTGAAGAATTGGACTGATGGACTGGATGGGAAGTTATGAAGAAATAAAGAACTCAAGATAGAGAAGTCACTGGAGACAATAACAAGGAAATTGAAGAATTGGACTGATGGACTGGATGGGAAGTTATGAAGAAAAAAAGAACTCAAGATAGAGAAGTCACCGGAGACACGAACAGAGAAACTGAAGAATTGGACTGATGGACTGGATGGGAAGTTATGAAGAAATAAAGAACTCAAGATAGAGAAGTCACTGGAGACAAGAACAGAGAAACTGAAGAATTGGACTGATGGACTGGATGGAAAGTTATGAAGAAATAAAGAACTCAAGATAGAGAAGTCACTGGAGACAATAACAAGGAAATTGAAGAATTGGACTGATGGACTGGATGGGAAGTTATGAAGAAAAAAAGAACTCAAGATAGAGAAGTCACCGGAGACACGAACAGAGAAACTGAAGAATTGGACTGATGGACTGGATGGGAAGTTATGAAGAAATAAAGAACTCAAGATAGAGAAGTCACTGGAGACAAGAACAGAGAAACTGTAGAATTGGACTGATGGACTGGATGGGAAGTTATGAAGAAATAAAGAACTCAAGATAGAGACTGGAGACAAGAACAGAGAAACTGAAGAATTGGACTGATGGACTGGATGGGAAGTTATGAAGAAATAAAAAACTCAAGATAGAGAAGTCACTGGAGACAAGAACAGAGAAACTGTAGAATTGGACTGATGGACTGGATCGGAAGTTATGAAGAAATAAAGAACTCAAGATAGAGACTGGAGACAAGAACAGAGAAACTGAAGAATTGGACTGATGGACTGGATGGGAAGTTATGAAGAAATAAAGAACTCAAGATAGAGAAGTCACTGGAGACAAGAACAGAGAAACTGAAGAATTGGACTGATGGACTGGATGGGAAGTTATGAAGAAATAAAGAACTCAAGATAGAGACTAGAGACAAGAACAGAGAAACTGAAGAAGAAACCTAGATGACCACAAACTTGCTGCTGTGCCAGCTATTCCTCTTCTTTGACTTGACCAGGTGAATAAGCTATGGATAATTTATATTGTTGTGTGTCACAACAAATAGCTAACCAGATAGTACATGTGATTAGAAATTGTTATCTCTTAAATTAGAAACTCTATTTTTTGATATTTGTGTCTCATTTTTATTTATTCCTTTATTAAACACATGGTAATAAGACCAAATCCAAATAAATAAATAGTGTGTGACGTTTCGGTAACAGCGTTGTTACCATCTTCAGACAAAAGTACTGAATGGTGTGTTATTAAATTGTGCCTTATCCTTATTCCTTTATTATTATTTAATTTAGTTATACAGTGGAACCTCCATGAAAGGACATCACTCACGCTAGAGGACATCTCTCTATAAAAGAAAGTTTTCATTTGCAAAATTGACCATTTTTAATATTTAGTAACTCTCTGATTAAAGGACACCTCTCCCTAAAGGACATCTTGGCTTTGCAATTAGGTGTTGTCCTTTACAGGGAGGTTCTACTGTATTTAGCAACTTTCCGGTAAGAGGACACCTCTCCATAAAGGACATCTTGGCTTTGCAATTAGGTGTTGTCCTTTACAGGGAGGTAGTTCTACTGTATTTAGCAACTCTCTGGTAAGAGGACACCGCTCCCTAAAGGACACCTTGGCTTTGCAACTAGGTGTTGTCCTTTACAGGGAGGTAGTTCTACTCTATCAGAAACATCATAAGAGATAATGAGTATAATTGTATTTGACCATTGACCATCATTTTCAAATCAACATGTTAAAGATAACTAGCCACAAGGTAATAAGACCCCAAATCCAAATAAATAAATAGTGTGTGACATTTCGGTAACAGCGTTGTTACCATCTTCATACAAAAGTACTGAATGGAGATGGTAACAATACTGTTACTGAAACGTCACACACTATTTATTTATTTGTTCTTATTACCTT
Organism: Cordylochernes scorpioides; assembly: GCA_030710605.1. Taxonomy (NCBI): domain Eukaryota; kingdom Metazoa; phylum Arthropoda; class Arachnida; order Pseudoscorpiones; family Chernetidae; genus Cordylochernes; species Cordylochernes scorpioides. The sequence continues at coordinate 3,282,776 of CP092883.1, read as the reverse complement.
GTGTTTATAATCTATAATCCAAATTGTACCTTATCAGATAACGAGCTCCCAAGCCCGGATAAATAGGAGGAGGGGGAGCAGTAACAAGCTCACTAAAAAACCTGGGCTCAGCTGGCCCGGCTGATAGTACCCTGTAAGGGCTCCTAATCCAGGGATACAGGATGAGCAGCGTTTGTACTCCATGTTAGGAGCGGCTGCACATGGCGTCTGTTCCTCATGTCAGAGGCGGCCATTTCTTTTGGAGCTAAGTCGACCTGCCACTGAGTAGTGCTCCCAGTCTTAATGACAAAGGCAGACACATTCTACTTCGCCCAGTCATGATGGTTGAGATAAGAAAGAAGAAGAAGATAACTAGCCAGTTATCTTTTGTCTCTTGATCGGATTACATCTTGACGGAAGGTTATATAACATGTTGTGCTACAGTAGCAACACCCCTTACAACTGGTTCGATGAAATCCAAGACACAATGACCCCATTGGATCAGCCCCTAGTGACTATGTCCCACCAAGATGAATCATTCCCTATAATAAACCCACTGAAACCTACATCCCTGCCTCTATCTCATCATTAAAAGTTTCAAATTTATTACAATATATTATTGTAACAAGTGAATTTATAAGGTAATTTTAGAATAGGTTTACCAAAATTTGGGTCTTTTAAGCTTCAAATAAAAAAAGGATTCTTAAGTAAAGAAAGAGTAAAATATAAGTTTAAAAAGTATTTATTTTAGTCTTTCTTTATCTAGTGATGGAAACAATACTTTGTGATTAAATACAGTCAACTTTTTCAACACCCCAAGGCTTCAGAATTTAAAGTTGAATTAAAATGAGTATTGAATCATGGCACATTTTTTCGATTTTTAGAATTAAATAGTTTAAATTTATTTCATTTTTTAATATGTTATATACTTTTTTATTTCAGTGGAACCTTATTATAACTGACTCCTTTATAATAGTAGATTGGTTATGACATATTAAAGTGCCAAATTTTAGGTCTCAATTGTTTTAACCAGGGTTATAGCAAATCATGGTTCTTAGTGATGTTATTATATTTAGGTTCGGCGCTGTATGTATTTCTATTCCAAAATTTACTTTAAATGTCAAAATAGTGTTAATTTATTATATTTGGTGTGTAAACGTACCATGTTTTTTCATATTCACTTTCCCATCTATAACCAGCGATATCATCACCATCTATATCAATTGGATCACCCTCCATTTTATATTTATTTAAAAACTTAACGCAAATCAAAAGACTCTAAATAATAAACTTGATGAAAGCAGGAATAATTTGTAAACAAAGCAGAGTCGCCAAATTATTTTCGTTATTTTTACATCTCTGTGAGAAAAAAAAATCGAAATTTCTTTATATAAATTTATTTTATTATCCCAGAGTTTATATAATAATAATAATTTTGAAAGTCGAATCACACATATTCAAATATTATTACATACTTTGTCTTTTTTACAAATAAGCATTTATTATTATTTTATTAATCAAATATATCCATGTTTTTAATATCAGTAGAATTTCTTTATTTTTATTTGACTAATATTTTATAGAAAATAGAAATTAAAGCATTGTTTCTTAGGACGCTGAACTCTCAGCGCTGGAAAAAACGTATAGGCATATGTAGGAGCATCGCTACCATACAGAATAGAATCCTTGAATTGTTGACTTGTGATACTTATCAAATATACATAATATATTGTATAAAATTATTGGTATAGCTAGAGCTATTTGTTACTCTTTTAAATGAAAATCGCTTGAATTTTATGTAATATTAAATATATTACGATGCATTAGCCCACCAGCTGTCAGAAAATTCGCAACTATTATAGACGCGTATGATTCTATTAAATAATATTAAATACTAGCGGACGTACCCGGCTTCGCCCGAGGTTTTACCCGAGTAAAGGTTTGTCTAACGAACATTTGTTAAAACAATTCTCTATAAACTTATAAAAAAAAAAGATATATTTTGATAATTTGAAACTCTTAAATTTGAATCTCTCGATAAAGTGAACATTTTTTCCCGGTCCCTGTGTGCCGTGTCATCCTGAATTTTGTCTTCCATTATTTTCTACATTACAAAATCATCGTTTTATCTAGTGAACATATTTTCCCGGTCCCTTTAAAGTGAGGATTTTTTCCCGGTCCCTGTGTGCCGTGTCATCCTGAATTTTGTCTTTCCTAATTTTCTACATTACAAAATCATCGTTTTATCTACATATTTTCCCGGTCCCTTGAAAAATACTCGATAGGTTGAATAGAATCATGGTCGTTTATGGAAGATGGACGTAGTTCCCGGAGGTTACCCGCCCCCCCAGCGCCAGGACCTCTTGATCCCTCTGATTGGCCGGCGGCCGGACGGGGGTGGGGGGGAGGGGGGGGAGGGGGGGCTCTTGATCCCTCTGATTGGTCGGTGGGAACTTGGACTGTCCAATGGCCGGCGGCCGGACGGGGGGGGGGGGGGGGGGGCAGACCTAAGCCTAAGGCCACGCTGCTTGCGAGTTAAGGCTACAAATCTGCAAATAACTCTAAGGATATTAAAGATATTCAAGATATTATTTTTCGTAAACCTTTCCGGGGATACACCTAATAATATCCCAAAATTTCACGGCGATTGGATGTATGGTTTTTGAATCCAAAGAGGACACACACACACACAGACAGACAGACAGACAGACATTCATTTTTATATATATAGAAGATAACATTTAGTATACATAAGCAATAATCGTGAAGCCTACTGAAATCGCCAACTACGCCAGCTTAGACTTCTTATGAGCCATTAAAAAAGCATTGTGAATTCTGGAACTCTATTCCTATTTTTGCACAAAACCCAGACAAAAGTCACCAACAGTCCAGAACTATAGCAAAAAGAAGAAAATTTTCTTGGCACTCATTGAACTTGACTTAACTACCTTTAAAGTCCTAGAAACATGGTGAAAAATCGGCGTGGATGACATTATCTTTAACTTTGAGAAATTATTCATGTTCGCGTCTGTTTCCCCTGATGTGGTGGTTGCCACAGTTCCTCTAGATGAACCAGTCTGAAATTATTTGCTTCCAATGTGGCATTTAGGAAAATAAAGACCGCGATTTATCATGCCTAGATAATCCACTTTCAGTCAAATGAGCTAACTGCTGTACCAAGGGCCTACCATCTAACTATGAAGCAAGGTCGACTTCTTGCTCAACTATGGGGAGAAAATATGCTGTGAAATTTTAAGATCATGAACTCTAGATGAACTCCGTGGTGACAGCTTGGAACTTGGTGCTAGCCACAGCATGATCGCTGAACTAAGGGTTCATGTGCTTCTCTAGGTAATGCTAAAGACACTATTTAGTATGATTAATTTTAAAGGAGAAACAGAATCACGATTTATCTGAGAAGACAACTCTACGCAATTCTAACTTAGCAACATAGCAAATGATTATGTTTATGCTGTGGGTTCATTAGCGCTCTTAAAGGACACAAAGAGTGCGGCCACTAGCAACCTTGTAGGGCCGCCCAAGAAAACAACTTCCCTCGGAGTAAAACCTAAAACCCGGGCGGAGCCGGGTACACCCGCTAGTATATATATATAGTCACGAGTCTTTCCTGATCAGTCAGTCATTGGCCGGCCGCCTCTGTCACGGATGCGCGCGCACAGGGAGGTCACGTTCTCGACAGCCAACGGGCGCGCGCCGCCGGCAGGGGGGGGGGGGCATTACATCACTCAAGGTCACCTACGCGCCAACGATGACACGTGATTGTAGCCGTCCAATAGGAGGGCGCCGGCCATCCGTGACAGAGGCGGCCTATGACTGATTGATTAGGATTAGGATATGCATTTATTTAAGGCGCCAATTTATAATTGTAACAAATAGTATTTGAATAAAAACATTCAATCGGGTCATTCGGCTAGTATATAATAAATGGAAGCATTAAAGCACAAATGTCCTAGATGTTTATTTTATGTTTAGAATAAACATTCCATTTCCTATAACTTTTTTGTTCGACCAGTTGTTCAATGTAAGAACATGTACCAGAGGCGTTATAAAAGAGGTTGTTGACTTCACTGTTAAAAAAATATTCTTGAAATTCTATTGAATATATTTTATTTACAAAAAATAAAGAACTGGTATACTAATGTATTCGTTTTTTCTTTATTATTATTTTTAGAATTATCTATAGTACACTTGGTACTGGCCATGATAAAAATGGTGGTAGAAGTTGGAGATGACATTTACTGTAAGTACACCACATATCTACAAATGTAAAAAGCTGTTAGACTTTTGCACTTACTATTCCAGAGCCCTGTTTAGTTACTTGCACTCGCTTGTGAGGTTGGGATTTTGCTTGTGAAGTTGGGCTTTTGCAGAATCGAGGGACATTGGAACATTTTAATTAGAAAAAGTGCCCAATGCGGGATTTAATTCTGGGTCGTGGCTACTGAAAACCAACAGACCCCCCCATCTTTATTCTTAAAAAAAAAAAATAACTAGCAAAGGAGAATCAACTCCATCTCTCCCACCATCTTGTGACTCCATTGGCAGCATTCCCTGTTCTAGAGCCCCTCTGCAGAGCTAACTGTAACAGGGCGCATCCCCAGGTGTAGGATAGGGAAATGACCTTCAGATATCTTCTTCTTTCTTCAAACAAATGACACTTCGGCCAGTAAATCTTTTACTGGCAGCCTCTATCTTTACGATAATCAAGACCAATTTTGGTCCCGAGGTATTCAAGATGGCAAGGCAACTAGAGAAGACTATGATCAAGTATGCAAGGACAAAACATTCTTTGAGACAATGAAAAGATTTACTGGCCGAAATGTCTTTTGTTTGAAGAAATATGAATGCCGGCCGGGCAGCCTCTATCTTTACGATCTTCTTCTTTCTTAACTCCAATCAATTATATCAGGGTATCAAGTTTGTTGAATTTGAGACTTTTGATGGTGTCTGCTGGGGATGAGTAGAACTCATCAATGGATGAGTCAATACAGTCAATAATGTGTGATGTTCAGATATGAAGGCCAGCTGCGAAACAAGCAGAATAACTATGATGAATAAGCAGTTGCGAACCAACAGCAACATTTTTAGAAAGAAGAGAAAGACTTCTTTACAAATCCTGAGTTCAACTGACCTGGTTGATAGACCTCAGAAAAGGTTCCTCTCCAGGGATATGGAGGTCTGTACTCATGTTAGTCGGTAGCAAAGGCTTCCATGTTAGGAACGGCCTAAAGTTACAGGCAGTCAGACTTTCACCAAAGTGTGCCTGGATCACAGTGCCATGATCAACAAAAGCTGCAGCCGATTCCATGACTCTTGGAATTTGTGCAAACTTTTTAAAACAAGGCGATAAGGAACAACAACATTGTCTTGGAACACAACCCTTACAAATTATAGTCATTTAAATTAGAGAGAGTCTAAACTGGATCTTTGGGAGAGGCCGAGGTTTATCATTAAAATGGACTCATGGAATTTGTGTAATCTTTGCACAAGGGGATAAGAACTAACCTCAACAAGTAGTTTTTCTATATAAAAAAAAAAAAGACCTAATCCAAATAATTTATTAGTGTGTGACGTTTCGGCAACAACATTGTCACCACATCAGACAAAAGAGTAAATGAGAAAAAATACCACATCAAGTTCTTAAAAGTACTGTTATCAAGTGTTTAAACAAGATAACAGATAAGGAAAAATAGTACTTTATAAAAATTGGACTTTATAGTTTTTCTATAGTTCCAAGCGATACATTTTAAATGAAATTTTTTGGCATCACACACATACACAGACACAAAATTAACCACAGAATTGAAAAAAAAAAAATTTTTATTAACAATTTTGTATATATATATTTTGTAAAGCATTTTTTTGGAGGTAAAATAAATATTTTAAGATCTAATTGGGAAAAAAAAATAATTTTTACATATATCCCCTAATTTTGTCATATATATATATTTATTTATTTTAGTAACTAAAATAATATATATACAGTACTCTCAAATATGTGCACCTAGCAAAATTTAAGTGCAAAAAAAAAAAAAAGAGAGAGAGAGAGCATTATAAAAATGTAAAATAAAAAAAAAACTTTTTTTAAGTCACCAGAGTAAAAAAAAAACCCAATAAAATAAATGAATAACAAAAAAAAAATGTTTAAAATAATATTTTTTTTTAAATGCATTATTTTTTTTTAAATGAGAGAAATGTGATGAGCACAATAATAATAATAATAATAATAATGGATAATAATAATAAAAGACCTCTATCACCATTAGATACAAAAAAAAAAAAGCTTGAGAGAAAGAAAAAAAAAAAAAAAGAAAACATTTTTTTTAGATGACAAAAAAAAAAAACTTGATAGAAAGAAGATGACTAGAAAGTGAGAGTAGCAAGTGAAAAAAAGAACTAAGTTAAAGCCTTACAAAACCAAAACTGAAACTGAGAAAACAAAACAAAAATTAAAAAAAAAGTTGAATAGGTAGCCGGCCTGTATTTACATATTGAGGAGCTGGTCATCAGGTTCTCCTGCCGCTGGTGATGATTCATGAGCCAAATCATCATCAATTCCCTGGTAGAGATGGGCATCCCTTCGTTTCCCACAGCGGCAAATGAAGTCACAACCGTCCTGCGCAGGAAAAATATTCAGTTTGCGTAAAAAAGGTGGTTTACAAACCAGAAATAATGCTCATTATGGGGCAGTGATTTTTGGTGGCAATATACACATAAGGTAAAACTCCGCCTTTGCCGGTCCCAAGCCCGGATGAAAATGGAGGAGGGGGAGCAGTAACAAGCTCGGTAAAAAACCTGGGCTCAGCTGGCCCAGCTGATAGTACCCTGTAAGGGCTCCTAATCCAGGGATACAGGATGAGCAGCGTTTGTACTCCATGTTAGGAGCGGCTGCACTTGGCGTCTGTTCCTCATGTCAGAGGCGGCCATTTCATATTGGAGCTAAGTCCTGCCACTGAGTAGTGCTCCCAGTCTTAATGACAAAGGCAGACACATTCTACTTCACCCATTCATGATGGTTGTCAAGTCTCAAGCTCTACAAGCTTGATACCCTAATATGATTGAGTGGAAATAAGAAAGAAGAAGAGGTAAGGTAATAAGACCAAATTCAAATAAATATATATTACCTTGTGTTTATTATTTATAATCAAAATTGTGTGGCTTATCAGATATGGATATAACTAAAAGTCATTATCTTCTGTCAACTGAACACTTTCAGCTACAAGATCAAATCCAAATAAAGAGCGTGTGATGTTTTGGTAACAGCATTGTTACCATCCTCATACAAAAGATTAAATGAGGAAAAAAGATTACAGCATGTTCTTAAATAGTTAGTACTGTTATATCAAGTGTGTTTAAGAACATGCTACGATATTTTTTCTCATTTAGTCTTTTGTCTGAAGATGGTAACAACGCAGTTACTGAAACGTCACACACTATTTATTTATTTGGATTTGGAGTTATATTACCTTTTAGTTCTAATTTATAATATATTAATCATGAACAAATTCAATTTATAAACTTTTTTAAACTCAAGGTAATAAAGACCAAATCCAAATAAATAAATAGTGTGTGACGTTTCAGTAACAGCGTTGTTACCATCTTCAGACAAAAGTACTGAATGAGAAATGTTACCACAGCATGTTTTTAAATAGTTACTGTTATCAAGTGTGTAAACAAGATAGCAGATAAGAAGAAGATAGTTTTCTGAGAAACACAGAATATTTTTCTTAGAATTGAAATTTTATTATTCTATTTAAAACATGCTGTGGTAAAATTTCTCATTCAGTACTTTTGTCTGAAGATGGTAACAATGTTGTTACAGAAACGTCACACACTATTTATTTATTTGGTCTTATTACCTTGTGTTTATAATCTACTAGCGGATGTACCCGGCTTCGCCCGGGTTTTACCCTAGTATAAAATAAATGAGTTTTAAAAATTGTAAAAAAAAAAAAAAAAATGCATCGGCCGGGAATCGAACCTGGGCCGCCCGTGTGGCAGGTGAGCATTCTACCACTGAACCACCAATGCTTATAAGAAATGGCCATATTTGGGTATTTATTCCATTCACAAAAGCAAACGATGACAGAATTGATTGTTGAGATGACTCTGATACTTGTATTTAGAATATTCCAAATTGTGCCTTATCATTATAAACTCCCCCCCCCCCCCCAATTTAACACGGTGCATATAATGTCCAACTTCAAAGATAATACAGTAGAACTACCTCTCTGTGAAGAACACTTAGTGGCAGAGATAAAGTGTCCTTTTAGGGAGATTATGTTTTATTGCTGGAGAGTTGCTAATTAATAGTAATTTTTGTTAAAGTAGATAGCTGTCCTCTAGGAAAGAAGAGATACACATTCCTTTGCAAGCCATCAAAAACTTTTCATTGCAAAATTAAGAGATGATCTTTTTTTTTTCATATGGAAATTAATATACAGTTAAAACTGTCTATAGCACCCCCTATAAATAGCGCCTCTCTCTTTATAGTGGCTGATTTTAAATACGTAGTACGATGTGATTTACATTAAAAGTGACCTGTCTATAGCACCCTATTTTGGTGAGTCCCAAGAGGGGGCGCTATAGACAGGTTTAACTGTATTGGAGAATTTTTTTGTCCTCATATTCACTAAGCGTCAAACTTGACTTGAAGGAAACTAACAACAACAGTTAGAAATACAAGGTAATAAGATCAAATCTAAATAAAGTGTTGTGTGACAATTCGGTAACAATACTTCTACTGAAACATCACACATTATTTATTTATTCGGTCATTTTTTTAACCTTGTGTTTCTACTCTATAATCTAAATTGTACCTAAACAACAACAACACATAACAGTTAATATTGTAGTGCGGTTGATTTATTTGCATAATTTTTAGATTTGTTTTGATTTACATAAGTTTTTAATTATGTCATATAACTATATAAATAGATGGAAAATTTGCCGGGAGGAAATTAATCCATGGAAGCAATGGTCGCCTCTCCCGTCAAAATAAACGTCAGAATCTGACGCCATCTATATAAATGTGCGTAGATTTTAAGGTAGACAGTAGGAGAGAATAAAGTTGGGTTTACCTCTCCTCACATCTATTTTTTTAACGCGACAAAATATATTGCTACCAAAATAAGGAAAGATAAAAATGCTTCCAAAAAGAACAACAACAACAGTAGTGTGATAGACAGATTGAAGGACGGACTCACAGCCTGAAGATGTCCCAGCCTACGCCAGAAGTCCAGATGTGGGATCTGCTCCAGGTCCTTTGCTCCCATTACAATCCGGCGGTAGAGGATCCCAAGGAACAAGTAGAGTCCAGCTCCCACAAACATCCTGTGGAACACAACCCTCTCTGATGATTAGGTACAGAATACACTTATGGAGACAAAGCATGTATATAGGGATTCAGAGAATAATTCTGAAAGATATTACAGTGACCTTTATTGAAGATTGTTGTTGTTTCTTATCCCCTTGTGTAAAGATTACACGAATTCCTTGAGTTCATGCTCCTCAAGCTGTTTTATGATAAGCAGTGGCCTCTCCCAAAGGTCCTGTTTAGTGCATCTAATGCAAGCCAAAATGTGTTCTGGAGCTGCAGGTGCCAAGCTACATTTTGGGCAAGTGGGGTAGATTTTGTTATTATTTTCTATCTTCAATGGCTAAAGATTGGCTTCAAAGGCTTGAAGATACACGATATAACCAATATACACTCATGGACAAAAATTAAGGAAGTTGTACCTTTCAGCATGTATATCGGGATTCAGACAATAACTCTGAAAGATATTTGATACACAGTAAACTTTAATTGAAGACACATAATAAATTCACATATGGGAAGCTTTGAAAGCCTACCAGAAACTACAAGAAACTGAACAAATGCTAGAGAACTCTTTATATAAAAGTTGACAACCGACCACTACTTTAGATTATCTTTAAAAAATAAAGTTTATTTTAATTAAATTCAACTAGTTTGCTTTCCTTTTTTTTTTTTTTTTAAATAAGGATGTGTTTTAATGCTTATGAAGGTATTTTCTAGATATAGAAACTTTTTTTTTTTTACTTATCCCTAGTACACATGGTTCTACCCACCATGATTATCATGGCCTGTACCGCGTGTACTAGGGATAAGCAAAAAAAAAAAAGAAACACATGGTACAGGCGTATGTACGTGGTACATAATCATGATGGGTAGAAGTAGGCGACTGCTTTTACTGTAAGTGCACCACATGTCTACACATGTGAAAAGCAAGTTTTTTTTTTTACTTGGAACATATTAAAAAATATCAACTCTCCGATAAGAGGACATATCTCCCTGTAAAGGACACTTTGGATCTTCAACTAGGTGTTGTTTTTTTTACAGGGAGGTTTTCTACTGTATATGTTTCCGAATTCACTCATTCTTTTACAGGGTTATTTGTCTAAATACAAGGTAATAAGACACTTGAAGTTACACCGCATGAGTTTCTTTTCAACAAAATATCAAATTTTTTTTCAAGGTAAAATATCGACTATCTCTAACCTTTTTGGATGAGGTATGAAAGGGTGAATTATGAAGAGTAATGATGAACGGAAAAATAAATTATCATCCCTGGACACTTTTATTTTTCCGTTCATCATTACTCTTCATAATTCACCTTTCATACCTCATCCAAAAAGGTTAGAAATAGTCGATATTTTACCTTGAAAAAATTTTGATATATCATTGAAAAGAAACTCATGCGGTGTAACTTCAAATGTCGTTTTACAATCACAGGCCGCAGTGTATTATATTGTATTACAAGGTAATAAGACCAAATCCAAATAAATAAATAGTGTGTGACGTTTCGGTAACAGCGTTGTTACCATCTTCATACAAAAGTACTGAATGGTAACTGAAGATGGTAACAACGCTGTTACCGATACATCACACACTATTTATTTATTTGGATTTGGTCTTATTACCTTGTGTTTATAATCCAAATTGTGTCTTATCAGGGTTGTCTAAATGTTTCCTACTGTTTGGGAGTGTATATAGACTAAATATTCAGAGAATATATGTCACCAAAAGTCGGACCTGATGAACAGTAACAACAACTTACATGATACACAGAATGGAGCCGGTACTCAGCCCAGTTTCCAGGGGACAGATGGTATCTGTACTGAGCTCAAAGAGATAATAACATTGGTCAAGATTGGCATCCGACCTCTCCTCCAGGAATTGGAACCGGGGCTGGGAGGGACACAACAACATAAAACTTAATACAGCATCAGGAAGATAAACACAAGGTAATAAGACCAAATTCAAATAAATAGTGTGTGACGTTTTGGTAACAACGTTGTTACCATCATCAGACAAAAGTACTGAATGAGAAAAAACATCACAGAAAACATGCTGTGAATACAAGGTGATAAGACCAAATAAATAAATACTGAGTGACACAAGGTAATAAGACCAAATCCAAATAAATAAATAGTGTGTGACTTTTGGTAACAACGTTGTTACCATCATCAGACAAAAGTACTGAATGAGAAAAATATCACAGAAAAAAATGCTGTGAATACAAGGTGATAAGACCAAATAAATAAATACTGAGTGACACAAGGTAATAAGACCAAATCCAAATAAATAAATAGTGTGTGACGTTTCAGTAACAGCGTTGTTACCATCTTCACACAAATGTGCTGAAAGTAGAAATGGTAACAATGGTGTTACCACCAAAACGTCACACACTATTAATTTATTTGGATTTGGTCTTATTACCTTGTGTAGACATGTGGTGCGCTTACAGTAAAAAGCAGTAGCTAACTACCCACTATGATTATCATGGCCTGTACCACGTGTACTAGGAATAAGCAAAAAAAAAAAAAAAATCTATAATCCAAATTGTGTTGACTTATCATCAGGAAGATATAATCCCCACCTGGTGTATTTCTCATTTTTAATCTTTTTCTTTCTTATCTCCCCTCAACAATCATATTAAGGTATCAAGCTTGTAGAGCTTGTTGATGGTGTCTGTGCTGGGGACGCTGAGTAGAGTTCATCAATGGATGAGTCAATACAGTCAATAATGTGTTTTGGGGTTGTTTCAGGTTGACACTTAGTACATAGTGGGGAAAACCTTGCAACCATTCTGTTATTGTCTGTAGATGACCAGACTTAATTATACTTAAGTATAACTTATAACACAAAGTAATAAGACCAAATCCAAATAAATAGTGTAGTTAATAACACAAAACATTGTGTTTAATATTGAAATATGATAGGGCACACTTTTGATTATAGATTATAAACACAAAATCTTCTTTCCTATCTCCACTCAATCACACTAGGGTATCAAGCTTGTAGTGCTTGTTGATGGTGTCTGTGCTGGGGATGCTGAATAGAGCTCATCAATAGATGAATCAATAGTCAATAATGTGTTTTGTGGGTTGCAGGTTGACACTTAGTACATAGTGGGGAAAAACCTTGGATTATATTGTCACTGCAGAGAGAACGGGTATTCCAAAAGTTAAAAAATGTTTTATTAACAAAATCTATATAGAGTGTAAAATGTGATAACAATTTTACAATTGATAATCTACAAGAATGGTAAGTTACATAGCCAAATATTTTAGTTGATAAACTAACAACAGAGTATTTTCCCAATAATTATAATATATAAATAATTATAACTCTGCCTTTGCCGGTCCCAAGCCCGGATGAAAAAGGAGAAGGGGGAGCAGTAACAAGCTCACTAAAAAACCTGGGATCAGCTGGCCCGGCTGATAGTACTCTGTAAGGGCTCCAGGGATAGAGGATGAGCAGCATTTGTACTCCATGTTAGGAGCGGCTGCACATGGCGTCTGTTCCTCATGTCAGAGGCGGCCATTTCTTTTAGAGTTAAGTCAGCCTGCCACTGAGTAGTGCTCCCAATCTTAATGACAAAGGCAGACACATTCTACTTCACCCAGTCATGATGGCTGTCAAACAGACACCATCAAGGGTCACAACTTGATACCCTAATATGATTGAGTGGAGATAAGGAAGAAGAAGACAATAAATATTCAGTGACAATAATAAAATTAAAGTAGGATGTCAGAAGTTGACACTATAGGTTGTTTTATTCACAATTTCATTACCAATAAACACATGGTAATAAGACCATATAAATAAATAGTGTGTGATGTTTCGGTAACAGCGTTGTTACCAACATCAGATGAAAGAATAAAACTTTTATTTAACATCATTTATTCTTTTGTCTAAAGATGATAACAAAGCTGTTACCGAAACGTCACACACCATTTATTTATTTAGATTTATTACCTTCTATTTATAATCTATAATCTCAAGGTAATAAGACTAAATCCAAATAAATAAATAGTGTGGGACATTTCGGTAACAGCGTTGTAATCATCTTCAGACAAAAGTACTGAATTAAATCTGAAGATGGTAACAACGCTGTTACCGAAATGTCACAAACTATTTATTTATTTGGATTTGGCCTTATTACCTTGTGTTTGTGTTTATAATCTATAATCCAAATTGTGCCTAAACATAACAACAACACTGTTATAAAACATCACACACTATTTATTTGGAATTAGTCTTATTACCTTGTGTTTATAATCCAAATTGTACTTTATCACTTATTTATTAATAATTTCAGGGGGTTGGGAAGTTAAGACCTAGATTGAATCCCACACTGGACACAAATGCCAGTTACATGGTGGAAGAAGAACAGGAATTTCTATATCCAGAGAGCAATAGAAAGATGAGCAGGATTTAGGGCTCAGTTGGCTGAGTGGTGTTTCAGGAAATCCAATCTATGTGATCTCCAATGAGACATCAGCAAGGCTGGATGATGTAAGAATGGGAATCCACTGGATCCATGCTGAAGAATCAAGGCATTGAGTTCATGGTGCGCTGACAACAATTAAGGATGGACTTAACTCCGCCCTTGCCGGTCCCAAGCCCGGATGAAAAAGGAGGAGGGGGAGCAGTAACAAGCTCACTAAAAAACCTGGGCTCAGCTGGCCTGGCTGATAGTACCCTGTAAGGGCTTCAAGGATACAAGATGAGCAGTGTTTGTACTCCATGTTAGGAGCGGCTGCACATGGCGTCTGTTCCTCATGTCAGAGGCGGCCATTTCTTTTGGAGCTAAGTCGGCCTGCCACTGAGTAGTGCTCCCAGTCTTAATGACAAAGGCAGACGCATTCTACTTCACCCAACCAAGTCTCAAGCTTTATAAGCTTGACACCCTAATATGATTGAGTGGAGATAAGAAAGAAAAAGAAGAAGAAGACAAGCTCTCTTTCTAGAACACAGCTCTAATCTTGTGTGGGGTGTCAAGCATTATACATGGCTGTGTCCTTCAACCCTTGTGTAAGTACTTAGCAACTTATTTTGAGGAATATCAATAAACTTTTAAGTTGATGCGATTAACCATTTTACTAAGATACAAAACACAACTCACCTCCCTTGCATTTGGATTACACACCACCATGATACTGGCCGTGCGCGGCATTTTGCCGCATTGATTGGAGTAGTTGGTACCTCCTCCGTAAGTCAGGAACACCCAGTTATCTGCGCATACATCCGTGATAGCAGAGTTGACATTGCGTAGACAGTAACACCTTACCTCCACCAATCGCGTGGGTCGAGTTGATGTTCCCCAAGGTGTAATTATGATGGTCATGATCCTGGCAATACTGAACAGCGCCGGAGTTGGGTAACTTGGGGTCCACGGGTTGACAGATCTTCACACGGTACAGGTAGGAGGAACTTTGGCCGTGTTTGACCGTTGTCTCGTACCTGTCATTTTCCCATGTATACATGTATATTATACATATTATATTCCAAGTGGAAAGAATAAAAAAAAAGTTATAAATTATTAAAACAAGGTAATAAGACCAAATCCAAATAAATAAATGGTGTGCGACGTTTCGGTAACAGCGTTGTTACCATCTTCAGACAAAAGTACTGAAATTTTACCACAGCATGTTTTAAATAGTTACTGTTATCAAGTGGTCTTTATCTTGTTGTTGTTGTTTCTTATCCCCTTGTGTAAAGATTACACGAATTCCATGAGTTCATGCTCCTCGAGCTGTTTTATGATGAGCAGCGGCCTCTCCCAAAGGTCCTGTTTAGTGCATCTAATGCAAGCCAAAATGTGTTCTGGAGCTGCAGGTACCAAACTACATTTTGGGCAAGTGGGATAAATTTTGTTATTATTTTCTATCTTCAATGGCTTGAGATGGCCTGTTCTAAATCTTGTTAGTGTTGTTTGATGCTGTCTATTTCTGATCTTCAGAGCTTCTCCTGGGTTCACTCCACTGTACCAACTGTGCTTAGGTGGGATCCTCCAGTTCTTGTTTATTTTTGTTTTGGCTATTGTTTCTATTTCTTTAAAAGTAAGTTTATTTTTCTGTGGCAAGGGTTCTTTTGTGCCTTTTTTCGCTAGCACATCAGCAGCTTCATTGCCTTCAATGCCAACGTGTGAGGGTATCCATTGAAGGTGAATTTTTGAGGTTTTTGAGAGTTTTTGGAGATAACCAATTATGTTCCTGCTTACTTTGTCTCTGAGTTCCCCTGTGTGACTCAAGTGTTGTATGGCACTTCTACTATCAGTAAGAATCCAGATATTTTGATAATTAGTATTTCTGATGGATTTTAAGGCTTCATAGATGGCTATAAGTTCTGATTTGAAGACTGAGCAAAAATCTGGGTTTCTTCTGTTCATTTTCTCAATTCCATTTGTGGTTTTGATGAGACAGCCACTGCCAGTGTGTCCTAGCTCGTCTCTGCTACCATCGGTATAGATAGTTATTGCATTTTTAGGAATGTTATTAATTATTTCTAATGATAATTGTTTTAAGTATTCTGAATTTTGGTATTGTTTGTTGGTGGGTTCATTTAAAGTGGCATTAAAAATAACATTTTGTAGTGGTTTGCATGGAGAAATTTTTTCTGCTAAATAATTTTTTTCCACTTTATATTTTAAAAATTCATTTCTTTTGGCCAGGTGTAGAGGGCCTTCTTTTTTGAGTCTTAAATTGGATTCCCAATTAAGTATGTACTTGGAAGTTCTGTGTTTGTTTCCATAACTCTTGATTTTGTTTATATATTTTGGCAGATTGTAGCTTCTTCTATCCTTTAAGGGCATAATGTCTGCCTCGTAAAGTACAATATCATTAGGGCAGGTATTTCGAAGACCTGTAATAATTCTAGCTGCACTTAGTTGTATCCTTTCCAGTGATTTTAGATTTGTTTCAGATGCTGTACCATAGATTTGATATCCATATTCCAGGATAGGTCTAATTAGAGATGTGTAAGTTAATTTTAGTGTGGTTGCATCGGCTCCCCACTCTCTTCCTGAAATATATTTCAGGATTTTTAGTCGGTCTCTTCCTTTTCTAATAACTTCTTCAATATGTTTACTGGAGTTAATTTCTGGATCCAGGGTGTAGCCAAGATATTTAGGATGTTTATTATATTGCAATTGTTGTTCTTTCAGAATAATTTTTGGTCTTATTTTGTATAGTTTCTTATCGGTAGTAAAAAGACAGGTTTCAGATTTTTGAGGGTTAAATTCTAATTTATGTTTATTAGCAAATTTTTCTAGGTGGAAAAGAGTCTTGTTCAAATCTCTTTCAGCCTTTTTCCAGTTAGTATTGCTGCTCCATAGAATTATGTCATCAGCGAAAAGTCCAATATTGGTTTTATGTAAAATTTTTTCTTCTATGCCTGCAATAAATAGGGTGAAGAGAGTTGGGCTAAGGACTGATCCTTGTGGTAATCCTTGGTACAATTTGAAGGTTTTAGATAGAGTGCCATTATATTTGACCCTGATGTATCTATTTTTAAGGAAATCATTTATCCAAGTGATAGCTTTTCCATCAATTTTGAAATGTTTGTATAATTTTGTAATTAACTTGTTTTTCCATACCTTATCAAAAGCTTGTGTAAGGTCTAAAAAAGCAGCTATTGTGTGGTTAGTTGGTTTTCTGTTTTGTGCATCTTTTACCTTTTGTGTGAAAAATAAGAGTTGGTCTATTGTCCCATGTCCTTTCCTAAATCCATATTGTTCTTTTGGTAAGAGATTTCTTGTGTCGAGGTGGTAGGTGAGTCGTCTGAGTATAATTTTTTCCATTAATTTGCAGCAAATACTTGTGAGGGAGATAGGTCGGTAGTTTTTTGGGTCATCAGCAGATTTGTCAAGTTTTTTAATAGGAATTATTGTTGCAGTTTTCCAGTCTTGAGGCAATTTTCCAGTTTTCCAGGAGTTATTGAAAATATCAAGAAGTTTTTCTTTGCCATTTTTGCCCAAGTTTGATATCATTTGGCCATGGATTCCATCTGGCCCAGGAGTCTTGTTCAGGTCAGTGTTTTCTAATGCATAATCTAGCTCTTTCATATTGATTTTTTCATGGAAAATATTATGAGTGCTAGTGACGTTTTTACAGTCATGGATAATCTTTCGGGCCTTTTTTTCAACTTTCTTATCTTTTATTTCAAATTTGATTTTACTACTTATTTGATATGAATTACCTAAAAGATTAGCAGCATTTTTGTCATTAGTTGCTGGGGTACCATCTGTATTCTTAATCATATTTGTGTTTTCAGTTTGTGGCTGGGCTCTGTCAATTTGTTTTGCCAAATGCCAAAGTTTTGTATTTGGGTTTCTTGGGTTCAGGTTTTCACAAGTTTGTTTCCATTTTTCCCTTTTCATATTTACGTATAATCTTTTTATTTTTGCATTCACAATGTTCAGTTCAGTTCTACAATTTGTTTGGTTTTGGGTGCACTTTTTTTGTAGTTCATTTCTTTTAGTTATAAGTATTTGAATATCTTTTGCCTGGTGTGTATAATTTGGAATCCATTTCTTAATATTACCTCTTGGTATTGAAACTTTGGCTGCTTTAATAATGGTGTTTTTGAAAGATATCCAATTTTGTTCCAGATCTTTTATCCTAGTGGGTGCTTTTCTAAAGTCTTCATTGGTATTTTGCTGGTAAAGATTCCAATTAGCCTTTTTGAAGTTCCAGAATTTTTCTTTAATTGAGCAGGTTTTGGTCTTGGTGCTAATTTCTATAAAAATAGGCAAATGATCACTTCCAATACTTTTTAATATTTGCCATTTGCATTTGTGGAAAATGTCAGGACTGGAGAAACTTATATCAAGGGCTTGTGCGGTATTATAACTGTAGGAATGGTGGGTAGGATTCCCATCATTTAAGCACATGAAGGCATTATCGTCAAATAAGTTTGAAAGTATTTTACCTCTTGGGTTTGGCGTGGAACATCCCCATAGTTGATGTTTGGCATTAAGGTCACCTACAATAATAGTGTTGTCTGTAAGAAATTGAGCCATTGTTCCATCGTCAATAAGTTTATTGTTTGGTGGGTGATACATATTGAATATGTTGATGGTTTTATTTTGATTTAGGTAGACTTTGATACCTTGGGCTTCGAGGTCTGATGTGTTTGGAATATTAATGGCTATGTCTTCATAGTACAAATTCTTGATTAAAAATGCAAGGCCACCCCCTTCTTTATTTCTGTCTTTTCTGAGGATATTGTAGTTTTTAAATTTGAGATTGTACTTTTCATTTAATTTGGTTTCCTGTAGGGCTATAATTTGTATCTTTTGTTTTTCAGCTATTTCCATTATTTCTTCTAATTTAATTTTTGTTGCTGTTGAGCACAATCCATTTATGTTGCACTGCAGAATGCTCAATTGCTTGGAAGTTGCAAAGTGTGAAGTTTGTGGAGACTGTATTATACTTATCGGACAGAACCCTCTACCTAAGTCCTGAACGCGCCCCTGTTTATTCTGCGTGACGGGCGATGCAGCATGCAAATCAACATCTGATCTCATGGAATGGGGTATAGGGGTGCAGCTTTCGTTGATCATGGCACCATGATCCAGGCACACTTTGGTGAAAGTCTGACTTTGCCTGTAGTTTGAGGCCGTTCCTAACATGGAAGCAGACGCCTTTGCTGCCGACTCTAACATGAGTACAGACACAGCTCCTCCGTATCCCTGGAGTGGGACCCTTGCTGAGGTCTATCAACCGGGTCAGTTGAAGTCAGGATTTTTAAAGAAGTCTACTCCTCTTCTAACAATGCTGCTGTTGGTCCGCGACTGCTTATTTGTCAGAGTTATTCTGCTTGTTTCGCAGCTGGCCTTCATATCTGAAGGTCGTTCCCCTATCCGCCACCTGGGGACGCGCCCTATAGCAGTCAGCTCTGCCAAGGGGGTCTTTATCTTTGGTCTTATTACCTTGTTTTATAATCTATAATCCAAATTGTGCCTTATCGGCTAGAGAATAATAAAAATGTTTTGAAAAGATACTTTTCCCTGGAGGAATGATTAACTTTACCCAGAGAAATATATATGTATTTCTACTATCCTCAAAGCTTGTGTTCATATTTCATTTAAAATACCCTTTCCAAGATATCAGATTCAGTATCGGCATAAAAGGAAAAACAGCCTAATATGTACAATATTACAACAGTATGATTAAACTACCGAAACAGCTTGGAGGGTTTACCATTGATGAGCCAGGCCCTCTCAATTATTTATCATTGCAGTAAGGAGAGTGGTAAAAGCGAATCATACGCGTCTATAAAATACAGTTAAACCTGTCTATAGCACCCCCCTCTTAATAGCACTTTCCTCTATATAGCACCCAATTTTAAACATTAAAATGTAAACATTTTACATTAAAAGTGACCTATCTATAGCACCCCCTCTCTCTATAGCACCCTATTTTGGCGAGTCCCAAGAGGGGGCGCTATAGACAGGTTTAACTGTACTTTAAATATATCCAGAGACCTTTTATAGTTCTGTTCCATTCTTCAAAATTAATATACAGAATACATTTTCTTTTGGAAAGGAATACATTTAATTTATAAATCGTATGACAAATCAAACACACAAAAAACCCCTATAGTAACCCCTCTCTCTATAGCATCCTAATTTGGTGAGTCCCAAGAGGGGGCGGCGCTATAGACAGGTTTAACTGTAGTTTCAATTTATTATTTCCCGATGTGTTTTGCCATGTTCTAGATATCCCTAATAAACATAGGGCGAGAAGCAACCAACACCTTTATTAAGACCTCTAAAGTCTTATTTACACATTCTCCTGAGAGATATACCAGTAAAGAAGTAGAAAAATAGGAGAGGTAGAAAGTAAAATTTACAAAGTTATATGAGAAATAAACACAAGGTAATAAGACCAAATCCCAATAAATAAATAGTGAGTGATGTTTAGGTAACAGTGTTGTTGTTGTTTCTTATCCCCTTGTGTAAAGATTACACAATGAATTCCATGAGTTCATGCTCCTCGAGCTGTTTTATGATAAGCAGTGGTCTCTCCCAAAGGTCTTGTTTTGTGCATCTAATGCAAGCCAAAATGTGTTCTGGAGCTGCAGGTGCCAAGCTACATTTTGGGCAAGTGGGGTAGATTTTGTTGTTATTTTCTATCTTCAATGGCTTGAGATGGCCTGTTCTAAATCTTGTGTTGTTACATCATCAGATAAAAGTATACTGAATGTGGTAGTATTGATATGGAAAGTACTGATGATGGTAACAACGCTGTTATTGAAATGTCACAGTATTTGATAAGGCACAATTTGGATTATAAATTACTTTTGTCTGAAGATGGTAACAACACTGTTACCGAAACGTCACACACACTATTTGGATTTGATCTTATTACCTTGTGTTTATTGATCTATAATCCAGAGATTGTAGCTAACATAACAAAGTGATATGGGAGATATGTAAATATAGGGCTATGTAATTATTCTGATAGAATATATATGCATATAGGTTATATATGTATTCTACTTTTAATATATTGCCACGTGGAGAATTAGGAAAGACAAACATCTGGTTGACATGAACCATTTATTTAAGGCAAGAACCAATTATATAATTGATAAAAAAACAAGTTAAGCAACGAGGGGAGTTTACAGAGAGTAGCAAAATATAAACATCAAAATTGATAATGAGTTTATAAAATAATAAATATACTAGAACCTCTCTACAGTTGAACTCCCCCATTTGAGGACACTTCTCTATAAAGGACAGTTTTAATTTCCAAAACTACCATTTTTACTATTTAGCAACTCTCTGGTAAGAGGACACCTCTCCTTAAAGGACACTTTGGCTCTGTAATTAGGTTGACAAAGATTACCATTACAGATTATCACACAAAAAGCAATAAACTAGGGCCTACAGTAAGAGTAACTTCATACACAGAAAAACGTACACTCAAGAATACAACACCAACAATAAAATGGAGATAAATAAAGAAAGGATTTAAAAGCACGAATGTTTCTTTTATACATAATACAAACTTACTTCTACTGCCCTTACTGCGATTATAAAATATATTGGGAGGGCTTGGCTCATCAATGATGAACCCTCCCAGCGGTTTCACCAATTTAATCTACCAGACCGTTTCTCAGAGCTCTAATACTGTATTGGACGATCCTGCTTATATACGCAGCACTGAAGAATGGAATTTTAGAAATGTGGTTTTCAAGAACACTATGGACATATGCTTATAGGACAGTAGAATTACATTCAAATATTTGCATCTGTTGACTTTGCTTAGAATTTTTAATGAAACTGATTCCAATAATTAATAATTAAACATTATATATATTGATTTACAAGAGAGAGAACAAAATATAAAAGGGAAACTAATATTAAAACAAAGGAACTTTTTTTTTCTTTCGGTTAGCGCTTATTTACCTGTGAGCTTACACACACTCTGTGGTAACAATTAATTAATAAATATACATCAACCTCCCTTTAGCGGACACCCCACTAGCTTACACCTCTCTACAAAGGACAGTTTTAATTTGCAAAATTACCATTTTTAGTATTTAGCAACTCACCGGTAAGAGGACGCCTTTTCCTAAAGGACACTTTGTCTCTGTAATTAGGTGTTGTCAGGGTGGTAGTTCTACTGTACTTTGCTACACAATATAGATCTTCTTCTTTCTTATCTCCACTCAACAATCATATTAGGGTATCAAGCTTGTAGAGCTTGAGACTTTTGATGGTGTCTGCCGGGGAAGAGTAGAGCTCATCAATGGATATGAGTCACAATATAGATGATTCCTGTAATGATAAGTCAGCACAATTTGGATTATTCTATATACAGTTACGAGCGTCATTCCTCATCTCCTAATCAATCAGTCATCAGTTTTCATCTCTGTCACCGTTCGCTTTTTTTTTTGGAATGGCGCCCTTCTATTGGTTGGCTACGGTCACGCCACCTTTGCCCCCCCCCCAACTCGCTATTTCGTCTTTGTAACTATTGTGTTGGAGCAGGTCGCTCCCTAAATAAATGTAATATATTAGATAATAACCAAATGGAATCCTCTCTTTCTTTTTCCCAGTAAGAGACGCCTACGGAAGCCAACAGTACATTGACAGATAAAGCACATAGGCTATAGTTATTAACTAACATATGCAATTAATTAAGGTGCCAATTTATAATTGTAACAAATAGTATTTGAATCAAAACATTCAATCGGGTAAAACACGGGCGTTGCCCCGCCCGGGTCATTCGGCTAGTAGATTATAAACACAAGGTAATAAGACCAAATCCAAATAAATAAATAGTGTGTGACGTAACAGCGTTGTTACGTCACACACTATTTATTTATTTAGATTGGGTCTTATTACCTTGTGTTTATGATTCCTGTAAGTAATGGATGCAGGTAGAAAAACACCTTGATTTTATAAATGGAATTATTTTTAATTATAAGGCATTAACACCTCATCTGTATATAAGAAATGAAATTATTAGAGCTCGAATCAAGGTAATAAGACCAAATCCAAATAAATAGTGTGTGACATTTCAGTAACAGTGTTGTTACCATCTTGGTATCAATGGTACCATCAGATGGTAACAACGCTGTTACTGAAACGTCACACACTATTTATTTATTTGGATTTGGTCTTATTACCTTGTTTTATAATCCAAATTGTGTCTTATCCATTAGAGCATGAATGTTTCTTTTACACTTTCTACTGTCCTTCAGTGTAGCATATATAAACAGAATGTACAATACAGTAGTAGAGATCTAAGAGGGTGGGAGAAGCAGCACAAGTAAGTAAGGGACTGCCCTGTAGTACGGTGTCGTGAGCCGCTATGGTAACCGTGAACAGGGAACTCTGAAATATGGCTGACTAACGGGGCAATGGCACCTCCCATTCCATGGAGCAACTCTTTCAGCAGCCCTCTATATGGCAGACATCAATCCAGAAGAGGATATCCATACAGACAAGGCACCTTTGTTGACAGATATTGTGATCAGGGTGCACGGACCGATCTGTTCTGCCCCATGGACAAGACACCACCACCACCTCAGTTGGCCGGTATTGTGATCAGGGTGCACGGACCGATCTGATCTGTTCCATGGACAAGACACCACCACCTCAGTTGGCCGGTATTGTGATCAGGGTGCACGGACCGATCTGATCTGTTCCATGGACAAGACACCACCACCACCTCAGTTGGCCGGTATTGTGATCAGGGTGCATGGACCAATCTGATCTGTTCCATGGACAAGACACCACCACCTCAGTTGGCCGGTATTGTGATCAGGGTGCATGGACCGATCTGATCTGTTCCATGGACAAGACACCACCATCAACTCAGTTGGCCGGTATTGTGATCAGGGTGCACGGACCAATCTGATCTGTTCCATGGACAAGACACCACCACCTCAGTTGGCCGGTATTGTGATCAGGGTGCATGTAACGATCTGATCTGTTCCATGGACAAGACACCACCACCTCAGTTGGCCGGTATTGTGATCAGGGTGCATGGACCAATCTGATCTGTTCCATGGACAAGACACCACCACCACCTCAGTTGGCCGGTATTGTGATCAGGGTGCACGGACCAATCTGATCTGCTCCATGGACAAGACACCACCACCACCTCAGTTGGCCGGTATTGTGATCAGGGTGCATGGACCAATCTGATCTGCTCCATGGACAAGACACCACCACCACCTCAGTTGGCCGGTATTGTGATCAGGGTGCATGGACTGATCTGTTCTGCTCCATGGACAAGACACCACCACCTCAGTTGGCCGGTATTGTGATCAGTGTGCATGGACCAATCTGATCTGCTCCATGGACAAGACACCACCACCACCTCAGTTGGCCGGTATTGTGATCAGGGTGCACGGACCGATCTGTTCTATGGACAAGACACCACCACCTCAGTTGGCCAGTATTGTGATCAGGGTGCATGGACTGATCTGTTCTGCTCCATGGACAAGACACCACCACCTCAGTTGGCCGGTATTGTGATCAGGGTGCACGGACCGATCTGATCTACTCCATGGACAAGACACCACCACCCAGAGATCTAAGAAGCGGTCTGGAAGATTAAATTGGAGAAACCGCTGGGAGGGTTCACCACTGATGAGCCAGGCCCTCCCAAATATTTTTTCATCTCAGTAGGAACTATTTTTTTTTTGTTTACTGCGAATAGGCCTAGCATGGAATAATATAATCGTCGATGGTCGTCTGAAAGTAGTATCTCACTCTACAAGGTAATTAAGACCAAATCTAAATATAAATGAATAAGGTGTGACATTTCGGTAACAGCGTTGTTACCATCATCAGATAAAAGAATAAAACTATTAAACATAAAGTAATAATGAAAAAAGGCATCTCCTTATCGTGCAACTGAAAGTTGCACAATAAGTAGATGGCTTTTTTCATAACTTATGCAACTTATCCCCAGTACAATATCACATTTGTACTATTTTTCCCCAAGGTAATAAGACCAAATCCAAATAAATAAACAGCATCGAAATATCACACACTATTTATTTATTTGGATTTGATCTTATTACCTAATGTTTATTTATAATCCAAATTGTGCCTTATCAATAAAACTTCATTTATTCTTTTGTCTGACGATGGTATAACAATTTTATTTCCTGAAATGTCACACACAATTTATTTAGGTTTATTACCTTGTATTTCTAATCTATAATCCAAATTGATAAGGCACACAGGGTTTTTTTTACCACTTTTAATTCTAAGAATAATATTCTGTGTTTCTCAGATAAATATCTTCTTCTTATCTGTTATCTTGTTTACACTTGATAACAGTAACTATTTAAAAACATGCTGTGGTAAAATTTCTCATTCAGTACTTTTGTCTGAAGATGGTAACAATGCTGTTACCGAAACGTCACACACTATTTATTTATTTGGATTTAGTCTTATTACCTTGTGTTTATAATCCAAACTAGCCGAATGACCTGGGCAATGCCCGGGATTTACCCGATTAAATGCTTTTATTCAAATACTATACGTTACAATTATAAATTGGCGCCGTGGATGTCATTCTTGTATAATATATAAATGAGTTTTAAAAATTGTAAAAAAAAAATGCATCGGCCGGGAATCGAACCCGGGCCGCCCGCGTGGCAGGCGAGCATTCTACCACTGAGCCAAAAGCAAACGGTGACAGAATTAAGAAAGAATTGTGCATGACGCTGATAACTGTATATATTAATAATCCAAATTGTACCTTATCATTGGATTTGGTCTTATTACCTTGTTTTTATAATCTCTTATATATAATCTCCTTTATACCTAGACAGGAAAAGCACATATATTTTAATAATATAAATGAGTTTTAAAAATTGTAAAAAAAAAAAAAATGCATCGGCCGGGAATCGAACCCGGGGCGCCCGCGTGGCAGGCGAGCATTCTACCACTGAACCAAAAGCAAACGGTGACAGAATTAAGAACGCATGACGATGATAACTGTATATAGAATTGTGCCTTATCATAGAGTAACTTATCAAGAAGATTATAGGTGAGACGATGAAACATTGGGGAATAAAAATTTAAACAAAGTTACGGGAGAATGATAATCATTTATAAACACAAGGTAATAAGACCAAATCCAAATAAATAAATAGTGTGTGATGTTTCAGTGTTGTTACCATCTTCAGACAAAAGTACTGAATCAATGGATTTGGTCTTATTACCTTGTGTTTATAATCTATAATCCAAATTGTGTGCCTTATCAACTCTTCCTTTAATGATGGGAATCAGAACAATGCATTATAATATGATGCACTAGCGCGCCATCTGTTATCAAAATTCGAAACTATTTTAAAGGCGTAAGATTCTTTTTGAAATTTAACAATTTCTACTGCCTTTATTGCAATGGAAAAATTAATGGGAGGGCCTGGCTCACCATGATAGATTAAACTGGCGAAACCGCTGGGAGGGTTCACCACTGATGAGCCAGGGGCCCTCCCATTAATTTTTCCATTGCAGTAAGGGCAGTAGAAATTGTTTAATTTCAAAAAGAATCTTACGCCTTTAAAATAGTTTCAGAACAATGCATTATGTCCATCACTCTGGTTAAAAAACTTGATTAGCGATGATTAAAGAATGAGCAAAACAAGATTTTGGAAAATTCAGACAAAAACCCAGCATTATGCTTATTCTTTATCATCGCTAATAAAGTTTTTTTACTGGGATGATGCACAGTGCATAATTGTGAGGTATAATTAAAGGGAGAGGTGCCTTAGTAGGTATATATACACCCATACCTCGCTTTGCGTCGGGGTTATGTTCCAAAAAAACACGACGCAAATTGAAACGATGCAAAGTGAAAATATGTGAAGGCGCAATCAAAAACAAAGGTGTTGCCATATTTTAGAAAAAAATAAAAAATTAAAAGACTCGAATCCAAAACAACGCAACTTCGAAAATCTAACGACGCACAGTGAAAATCAGTAAAAATTAAGCAGCGACGCAACTTCGAAAAAAAATGCAAAATGAAACGACGCAAAGCGAGGTATTGGTGTACTTATAAATTGTTCTGAAAATAGAGAGAGAGAGAGAGAGAGAGCAAATTTAAATCTTGTATCAACATAGTATGTATATTGACCGAAACGGTCAAAACTTCAAACTTTTGTTTACTTGACTTTTTCCCCTCCCTCCCTCTTAGTTGATTAAACTCTTGTTATTTTGAACTCTTGATAAGAATATTTGAAACTATTATAGATGCGTAAGATTCTTTTTAAAATTAAACAATTTCTACTGTCCTTACTGCAATGGAAACATTAATGGGAGGGCCTGGCTCATCAGTGGTGAACCCTCCCAGCTGTTTCGCCAGTTTAATCTAACATACTGCTGTTATAATTTTTCCATTGCAGTAAGGACAGTAGAAATTGTTTAATTTTCAAAAGAATCTTACGTGTCTATAATAGTTTCGAATATTCATAACAGATGGCGCGCTAATGTATCATAATATAACTCTTGATAAATTGAAAATTTTCTCCCTTTAGTTTCAAATTATCAAGAGTCAACTGTACTTATAAAAATATTGTTTAAACAAACTCTCAATTCAGCAAATGATTATTTTCACAACAAAACTTTAATTTCACACATATCTGTCGTTTTAATAAAACATGCTTACTCTGTGTTTGTAAACACCAAGTTTCATTAGTGTTAAGTAAAGGAGCTAACCCTAAAACGCGTAATTTAAAAAATTTTCCTTTTCACCCTAATTAACAAAATCAAACAGTTATTTTCCAATTAATAACTTAAAACATTGATGAGAATCCTAAAGATATGTTATTCCAAGACATTCAAATGAATATAATTAAAATTGATCTTTGAGGAAGAGAGATTTAAAAAAAAAAAAAAGGCCAATTATAAATTAGTACAATATTAAAATAGTATGAAAATTTGGCATTCTTTTATTATTTGTCATAAAAAATTTTGAAGTATGTGGTGATTTAACTATTTTGCGATAATTTTAAGTATTCTTTGTTTATATGGCGTTTAATATTGTTAAAATATACACTAATATAAATAAGTGGTTAAAAAATAAGCCATGTTAGTTTATATTTATGCATTACTTACACTTTATTTAACGTTATTAAAGGCTCAAGTTTAGCTAATATTTTCATTTCCTGTTTACGAATTTCTTCATTTTCTCCCTTGTGTATGACACATTGACTCGAAAATAGTTGGGGCAAGCCGAAAAATACAGAAAAATAAAAATACAACCTCATCCTTAGCTTATTTTTATCGTGAGAAAACAAAACAAAACTAGTAGGCTCAATCCTTTACTGAAGGGCTCTCAAAAATCTTAAGAAATAATAATTTTGAAAATATGATATAAATAATTTAAAAATACGTATATTTACGAAAATATATACTAATAATAAAATATATTTTTCGGTAAAGTATATAATTAAATATCTTAGCTAAATTTTTTTTAAAATAAACAAAATATCAATTTTTTTAAATCAATTTAAAAGTTGGGCAAAATACCCCTTTATTTTAACTTTTAAAATTAAAAAATACATATGATAAATGTGTGAATAATAAAAAAAAAGTTAAATTAGTTGAGAAAATAAAAAAATGTTATTTTCAAGAGGTATTCTTTCAGTTAAAATATAAACTGTGTGATTTTACTATATCTTAAAATATAATATAAAATAATCTCACATATTTTACAATTATATTCTATTAAATAATATATAATAATTTAAATAATAAAAATTCATTGAAATTATTATTTTAAAAAATTTACTCTTTGATTTCATATTAAACTGAATATCCCTGAGAAGGTCAAGCACTGAAGAATCAGACACTCTCGTGGTATATTTCATCATAGTGAGGACAGTAAAAAGTTGTTTTTATATATTTTTTAAATACGCTTTATAAATAGTTTCAATTATTATATACATATGGCGCCCTAATTTCTTATATATAACTAGTAGAAAAGCCCGTCCAAGGACGGGATCGGCTAGAGCAGGTGGATTGAGAGGTTTGAATCGGTTCAAGTTCGACTTTTCCTTTGGGACAGCATTTATGAAAAGTTTTACTGTATGTCGTTTGTTCCAATTCGAAATACTTTGCTCTACATTTTGGGCAAACTTGATCAAGTTGGCCACAAAAGTGCAGGGGAATTTGATCTTCCTCGAAACATGTCCCTGTTGGCAAAGGTAGATTATCTCCCTGTCGAATTCTTTGCATCCTCAGCCTACTGTTTTCCCTTTGAAGGGCTCTTTGATTTTCGCTCATATTCATTCGGTATTGCCGTTGTTGTTCATTATGCCGTTCTCTTACGGGTGAATTTAAACGTCTTTGTCGCTGCTGTTCAATACGACGTTGCTTTGCTTCGATGGCCTCAACAATTTAAAGGGCTTTTTTGGGATACATTGTTTATAAAAATAAAATAATCAAGCTAAATTAAAAAATAAAATTATTTAAAAAATATTATTCCTCAAATATTCACCGAATAAATTGCCGACGTCACGTCACACGCCACGTCACACAGAATGGACCAATCCTATTCGGCTTCAACGAACAGACGCTTTATTATCCCGTGCTCAGTCCCATCTCATCACGTAGTCAGTCCCATTTCATCCCTTGCTCAGTCCCATCTCATCCCGTGCACAGTCCCATCTCATCCCGTGGTCAGTCCCATCTCATCCCGTGCTCAGTCCCATCTCATCCCGTGGTCAGTCCCATCTCATCCCGTGTTCAGTCCCATCTCATCCCGTGATCATTCCCATCTCATCCCGTGATCATTCCCATCTCATCCCGTGGTCAGTTTCATCTCATCCCGTGCTCAGTCCCATTTCATCCCGTGGTCAGTTTCATCTCATCCCGTGCTCAGTTTCATCTCATCCCGCTGTCAGTCCCATCTCATCCCGTGGTCAGTCTCATCTCATCCCGCGGTCAGTCCCATCTCATCCCGTGGGCAGTCCCATCTCATCCCGTGCTTAGTCCTATCTCATCCCGTGCTCAGTCCCATCTCATCCCGTGCTCAGTCCCATCTCATCCCGTGATCATTCCCATCTCATTCCGTGCTCAGTCCCATCTCATCCCGTGCTCAGTCCCATCCCATCCCGTGCTCAGTCCCATCTCATCACGTGCTCAGTCCCATCTCATCCCGTGGTCAGTCCCATCTCATCCCGTGTTCAGTCCCATCTCATCCCGTGATCATTCCCATCTCATCCCGTGATCATTCCCATCTCATCCCGTGCTCAGTCCCATCTCATCCCGTGGTCAGTTTCATCTCATCCCGTGCTCAGTTTCATCTCATCCCGTGGTCAGTTTCATCTCATCCCGCTGTCAGTCCCATCTCATCCCGTGGTCAGTCCCATCTCATCCCGTGCTCAGTCCCATCTCATCCCGTGGGCAGTCCCATCTCATCCCGTGCTCAGTCCCATCTCATCCCGTGCTCAGTCCCATCTCATCCCGTGCTCAGTCCCATCTCATCCCGTGATCAATCCCATCTCATCCCGTGATCATTCCCATCTCATCCCGTGCTCAGTCCCATCTCATCCCGTGCTCAGTCCCATCCCATCCCGTGCTCAGTCCCATCTCATCCCGTGCTCAGTCCCATCTCATCCCGTGGTCAGTCTCATCTCATCCCGCTGTCAGTCCCATCTCATCCCGTGCTCAGTCCCATCTCATCCCGTGCTCAGTCCCATCTCATCCCGTGTTCAGTCCCATCTCATCCCGTGATCATTCCCATCTCATCCCGTGATCATTCCCATCTCATCCCGTGCTCAGTCCCATCTCATCCCATGCTCAGTCCCATCTCATCCCGTGATCATTCTCATCTCATCCCGTGATCATTCCCATCTCATCCCGTGCTCAGTCCCATCTCATCCCGTGGTCAGTTTCATCTCATCCCGTGCTCAGTCCCATCTCATCCCTTGCTCAGTCCCATCTCATCCCGTGCTCAGTCCCATCTCATCCCGTGGTCAGTCCCATCTCATCCCGCTGTCAGTCCCATCTCATCCCGTGCTCAGTCCCATCTCATCCCGCTGTCAGTCCCACCTCATCCCGTGCTCAGTCCCATCTCATCCCGTGCTCAGTCCCATCTCATCCCGTGTTCAGTCTCAACTCATCCCGTGATCATTCCCATCTCATCCCGTGCTCAGTCCCATCTCATCCCGTGCTCAGTCCCATCCCATCCCGTGCTCAGCCCCATCCCATCCCGTGCTCAGTCCCATCTCATCCCGCTGTCAATCCCATCTCATCCCGTGCTCAGTCCCATTTCATCCCGTGCTCAGTCCCATCTCAACCCGTGGTCAGTCCCATCTTATCCCGTGCTCAGTCCCATCTCATCCCGTGTTCAGTCCCATCTCATCCCCTGATCATTCCCATCTCATCCCGTGCTCAGTCCCATCTCATCCCGTGGTCAGTCCCATCTCATCCCGTGCTCAGTCCCATCCCATCCCGTGCTCAGCCCCATCTCATCCCGTGCTCAGTCCCATCTCATCCCGCTGTCAGTCCCATCTCATCCCGTGCTCAGTCCCATCTCATCCCGTGCACAGTCCCATCTCAACCCGTGGTCAGTCCCATCTCATCCCGTGGTCAGTACCATCTCATCCCGTGGTCAGTCCCATCTCATCCCGTGCTCAGTCCCATCCCATCCCGTGCTCAGCCCCATCTCATCCCGTGCTCAGTCCCATCTCATCCCGCTGTCAGTCCCATCTCATCCCGTGCTCAGTCCCATCTCATCCCTTGCTCAGTCCCATCTCATCCCGTGCTCAGTCCCATCTCATCCCTTGCTCAGTCCCATCTCATCCCGTGCTCAGTCCCATCTCATCCCGTGGTCAGTCCCATCTCATCCCGTGTTCAGTCCCATCTCATCCCGTGATCATTCCCATCTCATCCCGTGATCATTCCCATCTCATCCCGTGCTTAGTCCCATCTCATCCCGTGCTCAGTCCCATCTCATCCCGTGCTCAGTCCCATCCTATCCCGTGCTCAGTCCCATCTCATCCCGTGCTCAGTCCCATCTCATCCCGTGGTCAGTCCCATCTCATCCCGCTGTCAGTCCCATCTCATCCCGTGCTCAGTCCCATCTCATCCCGTGCTCAGTCCCATCTCATCCCGTGTTCAGTCCCATCTCATCCCGTGATCATTCCCATCTCATCCCGTGCTCAGTCCCATCTCATCCCGTGCTCAGTCCCATCTCATCCCGTGCTCAGTCCCATCTCATCCCGTGTTCAGTCCCATCTCATCCCGTGATCATATCATCTCATCCCGTGATCATTCCCATCTCATCCCGTGTTCAGTCCCATCTCATCCCCTGCTCAGTCCCATCTCATCCCGTGCTCAGTCCCATCTCAACCCGTGGTCAGTACCATCTCATCCCGTGGTCAGTCCCATCTCATCCCGCTGTCAGTCCCATCTCATCCCGTGCTCAGTCCCATCTCATCCCTTGCTCAGTCCCATCTCATCCCGTGCTCAGTCCCATCTCATCCCGTGCTCAATCCCATCTCATCCCGCTGTTAGTCCCATCTCATCCCGTGCTCAGTCCCATCTCATCCCGTGCTCAGTCCCATCTCATCCCGTGTTCAGTCCCATCTCATCCCGTGATCATTCCCATCTCATCCCGTCATCATTCCCATCTCATCCCGTGCTCAGTCCCATCTCATCCCGTGGTCAGTCCCATCTCATCCCGTGCTCAGTCCCATCCCATCCCGTGCTCAGCCCCATCTCATCCCGTGCTCAGTCCCATCTCATCCCGCTGTCAGTCCCATCTCATCCCGTGCTCAGTCCCATCTCATCCCGCTGTCAGTCCCATCTCATCCCGTGCTCAGTCCCATCTCATCCCGTGCACAGTCCCATCTCAACCCGTGGTCAGTCCCATCTCATCCCGTGGTCAGTACCATCTCATCCCGTGGTCAGTCCCATCTCATCCCGTGCTCAGTCCCATCCCATCCCGTGCTCAGCCCCATCTCATCCCGTGCTCAGTCCCATCTCATCCCGCTGTCAGTCCCATCTCATCCCGTGCTCAGTCCCATCTCATCCCTTGCTCAGTCCCATCTCATCCCGTGCTCAGTCCCATCTCATCCCTTGCTCAGTCCCATCTCATCCCGTGCTCAGTCCCATCTCATCCCTTGCTCAGTCCCATCTCATCCCGTGCTCAGTCCCATCTCATCCCGTGGTCAGTCCCATCTCATCCCGTGTTCAGTCCCATCTCATCCCGTGCTCAGTCCCATCTCATCCCGCTGTCAGTCCCATCTCATCCCGTGCTCAGTCCCATCTCATCCCGTGCACAGTCCCATCTCAACCCGTGGTCAGTCCCATCTCATCCCGTGGTCAGTACCATCTCATCCCGTGGTCAGTCCCATCTCATCCCGTGCTCAGTCCCATCCCATCCCGTGCTCAGCCCCATCTCATCCCGTGCTCAGTCCCATCTCATCCCGCTGTCAGTCCCATCTCATCCCGTGCTCAGTCCCATCTCATCCCTTGCTCAGTCCCATCTCATCCCGTGCTCAGTCCCATCTCATCCCTTGCTCAGTCCCATCTCATCCCGTGCTCAGTCCCATCTCATCCCTTGCTCAGTCCCATCTCATCCCGTGCTCAGTCCCATCTCATCCCGTGGTCAGTCCCATCTCATCCCGTGTTCAGTCCCATCTCATCCCGTGATCATTCCAATCTCATCCCGTGATCATTCCCATCTCATCCCGTGCTCAGTCCCATCTCATCCCGTGCTCAGTCCCATCCTATCCCGTGCTCAGTCCCATCTCATCCCGTGCTTAGTCCCATCTCATCCCGTGGTCAGTCCCATCTCATCCCGCTGTCAGTCCCATCTCATCCCGTGCTCAGTCCCATCTCATCCCGTGCTCAGTCCCATCTCATCCCGTGTTCAGTCCCATCTCATCCCGTGATCATTCCCATCTCATCCCGTGATCATTCCCATCTCATCCCGTGCTCAGTCCCATCTCATCCCGTGCTCAGTCCCATCTCATCCCGTGCTCAGTCCCATCTAATCCCGTGCTCAATCCCATCTCATCCCGCTGTTAGTCCCATCTCATCCCGTGCTCAGTCCCATCTCATCCCGTGCTCAGTCCCATCTCATCCCGTGCTCAGTCCCATCTCAACCCGTGGTCAGTCCCATCTCATCCCGTGGTCAGTACCATCTCAGCCGGCCACGTCACTTAAGTGGGGGGGCGGCCAAGCCAATCAGGTTTGAACACGTCACACAGAATGGACCAATCCTATTCGGCTTCAACGAACAGACGCTTTATTATATGTGATTGTCTTATAGAATATGTTTGTAGAAAATATACTCCCGAAAGATAGAGAGGCGGAGAGACCTCTGAAACGACACAAACGACGTTTGGACACGGCCTGGAGGCAGTGACCTGGGTAAACGTGCATGAAATGGGCCTGCCGCGGCTTCTCTCTCCAAATTTCTTTATCTTCTTTTTCTCTTGATCCTCCTACTTACAAACTTGAATGAACAGAATACTTTAACTCTGTGTTCCACAAAACCTCTGTATTCATATCATGGTGGATTATGGTTGGAATTTTAAAAAATCTGTTTTTAACACAAAGATTATTTTAATTCCAACCATAATCCATTATAATATAAATACACAGTTCTTTTAGAACACAAAATACTCTCTTCATGGGACATAGGAAAACTCTGAGCCACTTACCAGGATGGTGAGTGATGATCTGTATCAATTGCCTGGTTGAAAAATAAACTAATTGCCTGACCAGTGATGAACCATGCCACTATACTAAGGTCATATTGGATCGGAGAAGAAATGGAGGATGAACGACTTCAAGGTCATCACAATATACCCCATTATTACCCAAATTCTTGTAAATATAAGCAGAAATACCATTTATTAATTTAGCAAGTACCTTATGGATTGAAAGGCACAAAAGAAAGAAAAACAAGAAAGACCTATCATCAGCTTTTAAAAATATAATTTAAAAGTTTATATTGGCATAGAATAGTAATTAATTTATTTTACTAAGGAGCAATAAACATAAAAAAGTTTATATAATTTTTATTATCCATTTTATGTTTTAGAATGAATAATCATATTAGAAAATATTTTATTTTTATTTTTCTAATATATTTATTCAATAATAATTTTTAAATTTTGAATTAAAAATTTTTAAATATATATTTTTACTTTAAAATATCCCGAGGGAATAGAATATTAGGGAAATAAATTATTAATAAATATATTTTATAAAACAACATATTTTTTCTTTAGAAAGCCTCCAGGGATCTGGGTTTCCTATATATGTTACTATTTTTATTTTAAAAATAAAATTAAAAGATAATTCTGAGATTTATAGAACAGATATGGTTTAGTATCGTTTAATAGAACAGATTAACTGAAAAAAAAAGCAGAGTTTTTAGTGTTGTTAATTTATTTGAAGATTTAGAGCATTCGCTATAAAATATATTCATTAACTTCTAAGTAATACAACATTATAAAATAAGAGAAATGATTATAAATACAAATATTTATATATCTATATAAATATAAATGGCTATTTAAAAAAGTTAAAGATCATCCTTTACTTTTAAAAAAAATCCTCTTTTTCTTGATGTTTTTTTAATGATGTCGTTTATTCACAGATACATACCTTAATTTATAGAATTTTCCAAGAAGGAATAAACTATTGGAATAGGCAGCACTTCATCTCAAAAAGGAACTTCCCTATGGAAAAGCAGTCAAAACGGGGGATATATATAATATATTTTAAACTGTATAATAATGAGACTTTTAGTATATGTCACATTGCCTCCAAATAGTTAGAGCCAATACTTTATAATATCCTACCCTTCTATTAAAATGTACACTGCTCCCATTTGCTATACCCCATATTTTGTATATATATGCTATATCTTTATTAATACAACCTGTACACCCTATTTGTATTTAACCTAAAAAAATAATGACTTCAAAATAAAAAGCCAAAGATGGTGGCAGCTGCGGGTCAGAGGGGAGGAAAAAGCCAATGCCTAGCCCAGATGGGGCCTCCTCCAGGGGCTTTTTATAGACGACCCCTGAAAACAGGACAGGTTTTAGAAGGGGGTCAGTGGCAGTATGTTCTACAGGGTGTAGATCGACAGACCGCTTCTGTCTCTCCCTCCATGTCTCGGGGATAAGCATCCAAGTTTGTGTCATGGCCTCTACCTCTGTCCCGTGGGCTGTCCCCGATCACTCTCGGTGCTAACATCTAGCCCTGCCTCTGCTTCTTGTTGTCCGCGTGTGGGAAGAACATCAACACTCGCTTCACTTACACGACTGCCAGTTTATTCATACGTCGACAGGATCATTTTCAACAATATTACATATATGTGAAAATAACATTTAAAAAAATTACAGCTAAAAAGTAGGAACAACTCTTCTTGTAACCACATTGATTAATCTTAAAGATAGAGGTTGCCTTACTGGGGCATTTGTATTCCTTAAATAAAAGACACACTTAGATCAAAAAATATTTTATTTTCACAGTAGTTCAACAAAAATCTTTTGTCCTCGTCAGGAAAAATCAAGCATTTGGCAAGGCGTTAAAAATTATTCTGAGGTTGTAAGGGCATTTTCACGCAATCTTTCAAATTTTAGTACAATATTGAGGTATTCCTTTAAAATGGTAAATATTCCTTTATATTTTGAAAATAGAGCAATCCATACTTAATTCATTAGATAATAAAAAGGCATATATTAGATTTAATAAAATATTTATTTTGCCAATATTTCGGCTGGCTGAACGCCAACCTTTATCGAGGCATTACATTTTTGTATACACAAACTCTGCGCCGCATAGTGTCATAATATCACAGTTGAAATTGTCAATCCCACCTACTCGGTATTTTAATTGATTTCAACTGTGATATTATGACTTTATGCGGCGCTGAGTTTGTGCATACAAAAATGTAATGCCTCGATAAAGGTTGGCGTTCAGCCAGCCGAAATATTGGCAAAATAAATATTTTATTAAATCCAATATATGCCTTTTATTATCTCTCTCTCTCTAATTCCTATATATATAGATTATTTTATAGTAAAACAATTAATTACATACATACTTTACTAATTAATTAATTACTTTACCAATTAATATGTAATAGCTATATTGTTAAACAGAAGGAATGAAGTAAAATGTGATTAAGTTTTGACAGACAATTTAAATACCAAAAAAAAAACAAAGCAATTTTCCTTATTCTAAATTCTTCTTTTTGCACACATTCTAATAATATATTTCAATATTTATACACAAAAAAATGAAAATATTATTTTTAAATCTAAACAATAGCTGTCCTTTTTGTAGAGAAGTGTTCTCTAGCGGGAATGTCTTTCTCATGTCAGTTGTTCTACTGTCTCTAATAAGCAGTCCTGGACTCTCTAACAGTAAAAATAATAGAGTATGGATAACAAGCTTGTTGTAGGGGATACACTTATAGAAAGATACAAACACTCAATAAAACGATATTTGTATAAAAAATAGACACTTCGGCCAGTTGGAGTTTTTTATTTTCTCAACGTTTTGACAAAAATCTTTTGTCTTCTGTTAACTTTGCTTAGAATATTTTTAATGAACCTGATTCCAATAATTATGAATTAAACATTATATTTATTGATTTACAAGAGAGAGAACAAAATATAAAAGGGAAACTAATATTAAACAAAGGAACTTTTTTCTGTTTCAATTAGCGCCTATTTACCTGTGAGCTTACACACACTCTGTGGTAACAATTAATTAATATATATATACAACATTTTCATAATTAATAGTTAATAGGCTAATCCCTTAATAGAATGTTAAAAAATCAATAAGCTTGAGGGATGAGTATCTTTAGCAAATAAATTTATTTCAAGCTTTCGGGCTCAACCGCCCTTCGACAGGAAAATTACGCTACTCATACTACATCTTCGTCAGGAGAAGTAATTAAAAATAAAGCATTTGGTAAGGCGTTAAAAATTGTTCTCTTTTTATGAACCTTGTAAAATGCTTTATTTTTATTTACTTCTCCTGACGAAGACAAAAGATTTTTGTCGAAACGTTGAGAAAATAAAAAACTCCAACTGGCCGAAGTGTCTATTTTTTTATGTAAATATGAATGCCGGCCAGGCAGCCTCTATCTTTACGATAATATAACGATATTGGATGAATTGTCTTCTTCTTCTTTCTTATCTCCACACTGGGTGAAGTAGAATGCGTCTGCCTTTGTCATTAAGACTGGGAGCACTACTCAGTGGCAGGCCGACTTAGCTCCAAAAGAAATGGCCGCCTCTGACATGAGGAACAGATGCCATGTGCAGCTGCTCCTATCAATGGAGTACAAACGCTGCTCATCCTGTATCCCTGGATTAGGAGCCATTACAGGGTACTATCAGTCGGTCCAGCTGAGCCTAGGTTTTTTAGTGAGCTTGTTACTGCTCCCCCTCCTCCTTTTTCACCCGGACTTGGGACCGGCAAAGGTGGAGTTGGATGAATTGTGAAATGAGGTTCCACGATATCAAACAACAGCTGGGTCAGCTGAGGAGATAACTGTTCTCAATGTTAGGAGCGATCTTATCTGAAGATAAGTCGGACTACTACTGTACTTTGAATTAAATGTAGACCTACATTCATCCATCATAAAAAACACCACCAATCACCTTCATGAAGCTGCCTAACGATCAGGCACTAGGAAAAGAAAGAAGAATGTTGATATATAGCTAGCAATAAATATCTATATATATGTTTCTATGAAAATGTTAATCTGCAAGACGCAGGTTATCATCATCCCTATTTGTTTTGTTTTTGTCACTTTGGCGGTATGCAAATAAACAACAAAAGATGTATCAGACATTATAAAGACAATAAAGATTTTCTGATAATAAGAATGTACAAAGATATTGCCAATGTCTTTTTCATATATAATTACACTCATGGACAAAACTTGAGGTAGTGGAAATTCTTTGATATCGCCTGTGAAACCGTTGGGAGGGTTCACCACTGATGAGCCAAGCCCTCCCAATATTTTTTCATCGCAGTAAGAACAGTAGAAGTTTGATTTATAAGTGAAAGAAACATTCGCGTCTTAATGTTTTAATTTGCTATAATAACCTTTTCTTTTAAAATTGATACACAGTTTTAAGTCTTTTTTTTTTATTTAGAAAATGAAACTATTTCTACAGTTAGGTCTTATACTGCAAGAATAAAAATTGAAATGGAAGGGCATAGCCCATCAGTAGTGAACCCTACCAGCGGTTTCGCCAGTTTAATCTACCAGATCACTCTTCTATTGTATTTTATCCCGATTTTTTCTTGTATTTTAAAGAAATATAGTAGAACTGCCTTTCTCTAAAAGACAACATATAGTTACAGAGTCAAATTGTCTATGAGAGAGAGGTTTCTTCTTTTTGGACAACAGCTAAATAATAAAAATGACATTTTTGTCTGTAAAATTGTCCTTTGTAGAGAGATGTCATCTGGCGAGAGTCCTTTCATGGAGATTCTCCTACATAGGGTTAGCGCATTTAGGGAAACTATGGCGCAATACGATTTAGGATTCAGCGATATATATTTTTAATTAAAAATGCATATATTGGATCAAAATATCATTTATTTTACCAATATTTCAGTTGGCTGAACGCCAACCTTTTTCAAGGTATTGCAAGAACCATAGAAAGACTTCGACTTTCTATAAACAGTTGGAAGTTACATTTACATTTCAACCACAGATGTCTGTGTGTGTGTGTGTCAGCAGGAATTATAATACCTTGAAAAAAGTTGGCGTTCAGCCAACTGAAATATTGGTGAAATAAATGATATTTTGATCCAATATATGCCTTTTAATTAAAGATGTATCTGTGGATTACTTTATTTTAAAAAAGATATATATATATATTGTCAAGAAGCTCCATCGAGATGGGACACCTGTCAATCATCCCTGGACCCCCGGGGGGGGGGGGGGGACCACAGGTATGAGGGGTTCTCGGAATCTTATCTGCAAATAAGGAAAACGGAACGCCTCGGTGGCTGACCACTCTCAATATTATTATCTTTACCTTGGGATAAGTTGTTCAATTATCTGATTCTCTCTCTCCCTATAAATACCTCTTGTAAATAATTTTATTGGAGAACTAAAAGGTAAATACCCACCTTTATAATAAATTGATTATTCCCAAATTTGCCCTTGCTTTATTTATCTCCGCGACATATTATATAACAATTAAAGGCAGATATGTTGCTCTAGGTACACATATATATTTATATATGTGTGTGTGTGGAGGAAAATATAGAAAAAGGTCATGTGTTGATATTAAAAACAAAGGCTTATGTGAGCCACCATGATATGCCCTTTTTTTAAAATAATCTTTTGTTTCTGTATTAAATTTTACATGTTCTATGAAGAAAAGTTAAGAATAAAATGACAAAATGACATTATATCAAATGTTGGAATATTTCTCCAGTATTTTTGGTCAATTTTGTTTAAAATCAAACATCTGAATTAATGGTGAGAGATTATATATAGAAACTAAAGTTTAATAAAGTTCATTTTTTTATAGTTGTTTTGTTTACACTTTTTCTATTTTACATGCAATTCCTTTTTACATATTAACGACAATATCTTTTCCATCTTTTTGCTATAGAATATTTCAAATTTCTGTTTTTTTTTAATGACACAAAAAAAAAACCTTATAAAAATTGTATATAATAATTAAAAATAGTTTTATCAATATATATTCATTTTATTGAATTTTACCTTTTTCGCCATAAAGAGAAAAAAAAAATTAGCAACACCGGAAATAGTTAAAACATAAAAAAATATATTCAAATATAAAATTGTATAATTTCTAGACGCGACGCACGTTTTTTGCCAAACGATAATTTAAGATGTTCTTACGTAACTATACAATTGGATAACATATATATTTTGTCAAAAGATTATTTTAATAAGCAAAATGAGGCCTCCTTATATTGTGATATCCGAGAAGGAAAATTATGCGGATACGCATTTTCTCAAGATGGAATTGCGAAGAAACAAGAAATTACCTCTTGTGGAACTCAAAAACAGATTTCCAGGCTGTGTAGGCCTATGGTACCGCAACACTGAAACTTGCGAACGTCAAGATGTACCAGAAGACCAGAAAGGTAATCTGGTATTTCGAAAAATTGCTCAAAGATATTACTGCGTTTATAAAGAAGGTAAGATTTGACATAATTCAATTATACATAACTTAGCTGTAGGTAAAGGGATCGTGAAATTCGGTAGCTTTAAGGATTAGATCAGGAAAATTATAATTTTCAGATGTTTCTCCATTTTTATATGTAGATAAACAAAATTTCAATTTACTCTATATTATTTTCCATATTTAGATAATTTTTTTAGCAATCTGAATATATCAGACGAAATTATATACACTTTATAAAATTTTGAGTTCACTTTATATATATATTTTTGACAAAAATAAAAATTGAAAATTTTTATTACTTTTACATTTTTAATATATCGATAGAAAACTTATTATTTTTTTTAGAATTTGAAAAAAATTTCAGAAAATGTAAATTTATTCATATTTTGTATGATCTAGGAACCTGTGCTAATTTAATCAATTGTTAAAAACGTATAACTTTTGTTTTATTCTTTTGATCGACTTAGAATTTTTGAATTGTTAAAAATATATATATAATTGCGCTTTAATGAGAATTAAAAAAACTAAATCCAGCTTTCTGGAAGAATTGGCATATTTTCTAATTGTACAATCATTATTCATTAAAAATAAAATGCAGAATTAAAATATTTATGAAAATTAAGAACAAAAGATTTTTTCTAGAGATTAATTTTTAAAATATTAATTTTTAACCAGATATTGTTTTTATAAGTATAAATGGCTAAATATCACGAGGTAAACATTAAATGACCTTAACATTAAAAATGTGGTAATATAGGATTATTAATGTGCACATTCTTGAGATTTTAAACTGATTATAATCAATCAAATACTAAAAAATTGATATAAAACGATAAGATTAACATATATAAATCATTATCTTTCTTAGTATAGTTATATTTTTGCCTGTCGAAGGGCTTTTGCCCGAAAGCTCGTAGCATTCATACCATAAAAGAAACTCATCTTCTGATCCTTCTTAATTGATATACCTTACTAGAAGAGTCTTTACCTTTAAAAAAAGCAATGTTTAGGCATGAAATATATGTATATAACAAAGTGTACACCTTTTAATTTGTTTCATATTTATATTTAGTATAAAAAGTATTGTTTTTAAATAAATATCCCTTTTTTCTCTCGCAGCAGAAATTAAATTTTAAAAAATTTTAAAAGATCTTTTAAAACAGTTTATATATTTGAAAATATTAATATTAGAGTTGTGTATTCAATTCTAAAATTAGTTTAATTTTATAAAATAACTAAATATAAAATACAAAACACAGGTTTTATATTAATAAACATTAATAAATTAGCGACGTAAACAATGTAACTGTAAATAAAATTCAAAGAATATATATGTAAATAATATTTATGAATCTTTCTAAGTAACTTTCTGTGTATCTTTTCATGTTGAATATTTTCTTTGTTATATTTGTATGTACATTTAGCGCAAGTGTCCCTAGGGGGACATAGCGTTTTGAATTTAAATAAATAAATAAATGAGGGGGTTCCTGTTAAAAATTCAGTGAAAATTAAACATAATTTTAGGTTGAAAACATGGGGCTTTCCAGGAAAACTTATCCTGGAAATCTCACGTTTTCACCTAAATATTAATACATGGAATTATTTTATTGAAAAATAATTTTGTAAATTGACTGCTTTGGTAGTTGATATAAATGATTAGTTGCTCTCTTATAATGATTATTTATTAAATACTAACAGTAACTTAAGTTAAATAATAATATATATAATACTATTTTTGATGCGTATGATTATTTTAAAAATAAAAATATTAATATATACAGTTATCAGCGTCATAATCAAGCAACAATTCTTAATTCTGTCACCGTTTGCTTTGTGAATGGAATAAATACCCAAATATGGCCATTTCTCATAACCATCGGTGGTTCAGTGGTAGAATGCTCGCCTGCCACGCGGGCGGCCCGGGTTCGATTCCCGTCCGATGCATTTTTTTTTTACAATTTTTAAAACTCATTTATATATTATACAAGAATGACATCCACGGCGCCAATTTATAATTGTAACGAATAGTATTTGAATAAAAACATTTAATCGGGTAAAACCCGGGCGTTGCCCTGGTCATTCGGCTAGTTAGTTTCTAACGAAGAGTGATGATAAGCAGCGTATCCAAATCTATTTTGTTACAACATTGACCATATCAATGGTTTGGGCATTATAACCTATGTCAAGCTTGGTCGCTTCAAAGAGGGCTATATCTCGTATAGAATTTTTTCTTAAAGAAGAGATAATAATTTAATGAAATTATTTTGTAGTTATAGGTTTTGTGTACAAAATTTGGATAGAATTGTTTCTATTGACTTTCTTTAACAAAGCAGACGATTCAAAAAGTAAAATATTAGAAGACAAAGATATTACTGAATAACTAATTGTACTTTCTCTCTTTAGTGACTCGTGTAATTTGGAAAACGCTATTTTTCAGGGTTTTTTAAAATTTGAATTGTTTATATAAAATTATTTATATCCTTTTTTTTTAACACTTCCAACGTTTTGACGATCCTTTGTCGTCTTTTTTAAGGAACTATTTGGCTGTTGTTTACTTTTATACAAGTTCTGAATAATCTAATATTTTAAAACCGTTGGAGCTTTCAGTGTTATTCAAAACCTTTTTTGTAGATATTTTCATAATTTTGGTAATTTAATTTTATTGTCTTCATCTCGTTTGGAGTATCGAGGCACTGCAGGGTTTTAAAATTATAGATCATTTAGAATTTGTATAAAGTAAACAGAAGCCAAATAATTCCATGTAAAGGACGACAGATGGTCGTTGAAACGTTGGAAGTAAAGTAGTAAAGGAAGATTGATGTAAAAAATATATATACAATTCATATAATTTGGGTAAGTCTTTTTCCTTATTTTTTTAATATACACCTATCCCCCGATTTACACGGTAGATACGTTCCTGAGAAAAACGTGTAAATCGGGGGATAGGTGTACACAGAAATAAAAATAAAATGCATTGACAGGTTAAAATATGTAGTCAGCACATAAGCTCGGGATTCCTCGTGAGATGTGTACACAGCGCATGTATTCAATCACACTAGCATTTAGTATAGTGCGATTAAAAAAAAAAAACTTATTTGGAAAACCGTGTAAAAGCGAAAACGTGTAAAAAAAGTACCGTGTAAATCGGGAGATAGGTGTACTTCAGTTACTTGGTGGTTATATTGTACTAGAGCGCCATCTGTTATCAAATTATAAAACTATTTTAGAGGCGTAATATTCTTTTTAAAATAAAACAATTTCTACTGTCCTTACTGCGATGGAAAAATATATTTATAATTATATTTAATTCTGCTGTCCTAAAAGCTTATGTCCATAGTTCTTCTAAAATATCCATTCCAAGAGTCTTACAACAGTCACCTATAAAAGGAAGTTCCAAAAATGCAATATAACAGCGGTATGGTAGATTAAACTGGCGAAACCGCTGGGAGGGTTCACCACTGATGAGCCAGGCCCTCCCTTTAATTTTTCCATCGCAGTAAGGACAGTAGAAATTGTTTTATTTTAAAAAGAATATTACGCCTTTAACATAGTTTTATAATTTGGTGGTTATATGTATTATAACAAAGGGAACCACAACGAAATTAGATTTGCTTAATCAATACCTTTATTAAGACATTTTGGGGGGGTCGTTGGCGAGTGGAATGAACCGTCAATTTCCGACATCACGACCCGGGATCAAATCCAGCATTGGACATTTTTTTTATGAATGAAAAATTGCTTTAAGAGCCCTCGATTCTTGAAAAAGTTCAACCTCACCAGTGAGTGCAAATAACCAAACGGGGCTCTTGCACAAGTGTAAGTGCAAAAGTCGAACTGATATCTATATATTTAGACATGTGATGTACTTACAGTAAAATTTTGTGTTGTTTTTCTTGCTTCCCTCTTTCTCTTTCTTTTTTTTTTTCTTCTGTTAATATTGTTGTTTCCTTTGTCTCACTGCTTTGTTCTTAT
This sequence comes from Cordylochernes scorpioides, assembly GCA_030710605.1. Lineage (NCBI taxonomy): Eukaryota > Metazoa > Arthropoda > Arachnida > Pseudoscorpiones > Chernetidae > Cordylochernes > Cordylochernes scorpioides. The sequence goes on along the minus strand of CP092883.1, from coordinate 3,237,838 downwards.
GTATACCTCTGGTGAATCCTGTATAGGGTCAGTGACCCTAAATAAAGGCTTTTTGCTGTTGTTGTACTTACAGTAAAAGCAATCGTTAACCACCCACCATGATTATTATGGCTTGTAACAACGTGCACTAAGGATGGTAAAAAAAAATATATATATAGACCATTAGTTTTTCCTTAGATATATAGCAAGGATTGAAAAATTATGAAGAGAAGTAAATTAGAATATGCAAAGTTGTATGGGAAATATGTACATAGAGAGCTATATTTATTTTGATATAATAATTAAATATAGGTTTAAGGTATTGTCATGGCTCCCCTTTTATATATAGATCCCCAGTAAGTAATGGGAGAGGGTAGAAAAACGCTGGACTCGATAAAAAGAATGGAAGAAAAAATATGCAACTATAGAGCCTATATGCAATTTTTTTTTAAGAGAGAGCGCAATAGATAAGAAAAGTGTACATTCACAGAAGTTCTTCTGATTATAGCTTTGTAAAATTTGATTTTATAACAGAATCACTCTCTAAAGTATTGTTCTATTCAGTTTTATTCTTTTGAGGAATTAGTTCAAATTGTATTTGCAGGGACGGTGGATGGTAACATTCCCATTGACTTGATCGCCTTCGGTCTCCCCGCCCGGGCCACACGCGAAGAAGTGGCTCAGTGTCTCTCCGTCTGTGGTAAAATTGAACGTCTAGGGAAGGTAGGTGGCCCCGTGTCTCTCCGTCTGTGGTAAAATAGAACGTCTAGGGAAGGTAGGTGGCCCCGTGTCTCTCTGTCTGTGGTCAAATTGAACGTCTAGGGAAGGTAGGTGGCCCCGTGTCTCTCCGTCTGTGGTAAAATAGAACGTCTAGGGAAGGTAGGTGGCCCCGTGTCTCTCTGTCTGTGGTCAAATTGAACGTCTAGGGAAGGTAGGTGGCCCCGTGTCTCTCTGTCTGTGGTCAAATTGAACGTCTAGGGAAGGTAGGTGGCCCATCGTTGATATTTACCTATTTACATAACTCCCTGTTTTGTTGATCCAGTTATTGGCCAGTTGTTATATTTGGTGATGACCTTTGGTGATGTCAGTTATTTGGATTCTTCCAGACACCTTCTATAACATCTTGTAGCAAGTAGTTCCTACAGACAACAGTCACTCTCCATTCTGTTCAGTTATTGGCCAGTTGTTATATTTGGTGATGACCTTTGGTGATGTCAGTTTTTTGGATTCTTCCAGACACCTTCTATAACATCTTGTAGCAAGTAGTTCCTACAGACAACAGTCTCTCTCCATTCTGTTCAGTTATTGGCCAGTTGTTATATTTGGTGATGACCTTTGGTGATGTCAGTTATTTGGATTCTTCCAGACACCTTCTATAACATCTTGTAGCAAGTAGTTCCTACAGACAACAGTCTCTCTCCATTCTGTTCAGTTATTGTCCAGTTGTTATATTTGGTGATGACCTTTGGTGATGTCAGTTATTTGGATTCTTCCAGACGCCTTCTATAACACATCATATAGAATCTTGTTTTCTCTTGTAGTGTGACGTCTTAGTCAGCTATTCTTCTCTTTTATTAATATTTTTTTAAACGCGAAATTTCTTCATTAGGAATTTTAAGATTTAATATCCAGCTTTATATACTGCATTTTTAAATGTTTAATTAAATAATCAGGGATTTTGTGTGAATATAGATGTGTTTATACAGGTCAGAGGGACGGGGTTATATTGCTTTAGTGCATGCTGATTGGCTTATAAAACTGTAATGGGCGGGTCTAGTTAGATCTATTGCATGCTGATTGGTTTATAAAACTGCAATGGGCGGGTCTATTTAGGTTTAGTGCATGCTGATTGGCTTATAAAACTGTGATGGGAGGGTCTAGCTAGGCTTAGTGCATTCTGATTGGCTTATAAAACTGTTATGGGAGGGTCTATTTAGGTTTAGTGCATGCTGATTGGCTTACAAACTGTAGTGGGCGGGTCTATTTGCATGCTGATTGGTATATCAAACTAGTGACTGGTGATATTTAGGCTGAGTACATTCTGATTGGCTTACAAAACTGTAATGGGCGTGTCCAGGTTGAAGGGGCGGGGCCATCCAAATTCATAGTGTTCCGCTGTCGCGACCACCGATCCACATGGGACATCTGTTTCAGACGTCATATGGTCTTCGGGCGTTGGGTGTACGTGCGACCTCTGGAGACAAAGGTAATTGTTCACCCGTCTCTCGATAACTGTTTGACAGGTCTGTGTTAGGATGTCCGAGCGCTGGGGATAGGCGACATGCTGATGATTATTCCCACCTCCTCAGAACCACTTACCACACGTCACACCTGCGAGGATGTTCTTCCACGATTGGCCGAACGGGAAATACGTCAGCGTCTCAACCTTGCGTCAAAACCGCCTTCGAAAACTGTAGACACCGTTCAGGAAAAGGCGACGACGAAACCTATTTGTATCGTCTGCAATAAACTCTTCACTTTAATGCATAAGAGCAACCAAGGAACTAAAAAACTAATCGATTCTTTCAAAGAAGAAACTGAATCGAATATGCTTGAATCCAGCTATAAATCTGTGACAAACGAACGGCTCCAAGTTTTATTACGTAATCTCAAAGAAGAAGATTCGAGAATATTAAAATTGGTTGTAAATGGTTTTAAAGTCACACCGCAGTTTGAAGAATTACTGGACCAACGAGGAGAACAGCTGGAACAACTTCGGGAACTGTGCGAGAACAACAAATGGGAAACCTGTACCAATTTATTGGACCAACTCAAGAAAGATTACAACAATTGGTCAAATCAGATTTCAAAACAACTTGAAGTTCGTGGTTCTCTTAGTCCTCCGCGATCTTCTCCAGATGATTTAAATTCTCTATTGAGAATATGCAAATACGAAATTATTAGCCAATTACCATCGAGCAGGATTCTATTCAATTTCTTCGGCTCCCGCTCAAAATTGTTGCGAGTAAAAAGAGACCCAGATGGACGTTTCGCTCTGATCCACTTCAGCAATGCGCTGGATGCACAGCGCTGGGGCTACAGACACCTGACCTTCAATGGAACTTCGATGTTCACGCAGCCCGTCATTCTCAATGACAAGCTCAGGTCGCGTTTCCTGAGGACAACCTCTTAGAACTTTTAACTTTCGAATAAATTTTAAAATTTTAACCCATCATTCTCTCGACTATTAATTTCCTTTTCAAAATTGGCACGTATATCCCAAACATTATCTTAAGAAAAATACATCTGATCGTGTTCAATTGAAAGTTATTGATGGCTTTCGCCATCTATCGGAATAATTTTATAAATAATGAAAAATCAACTTATGAGTTGGGCCAAAATCTATGGCTAAATTTATAGATGGAATTTTTTTTCCCGGGAGGATATTGATCTATAAAGGTAACCTCTCTCCCGTCAAAATAGACGTCAAAGCTAGACGACATCTATTGACAATCTCCACAAATTAGCGGCCTCGGGTCAGTGACAACAGCTTTGGTGAACTAAGAAGCATCCATTTAAAAATCCTGAGTTCAACTGACCCGGTTGATGGACCTCAGCAATGGCCCCTCTCCAGGGATACGAAGGAGCTGTGTCTATACTCATGTTAGAGTTGACAGTAAAGGCTTCCATGTTAGGAACGGCCTCAAATTACAGGCAAAGTCAGACTTCCCACCAAAGTGTGCCTGGATCATGGTGCCATGATCAATGAAAGCTGCACCCCTATACCCCATTCCATGAGATCATGAAATCATGGAATTCGTGTAATCTTTACACAAGGGGATAAGAAACAACAACAACAAGAAGCATCCAACTGGCTTTGACGTCTATTTTGACGGGAGAGGTGACCTCTATAGATACGTACGAATTCATCTAATTTTTTTTTTTACACCATACTTTGATACTTGTCTAAATAGAGATGATATAACGTCCATACAATTCAAACCCAGCTTTTATTTTTGGCATAAGACACGGTGCAGATTATGATAATCATGGTGGATAGTTAGCGACTACTTTTTACTCTTAAAGTACGCCACATGTCTACACATGTGGAAAGCAGTTCGACTTTTGTACTTACAAGTGTACCAGAGCCCTGTTTGGTTGTACCAGAGTCCTGTTTGGTTGTACCAGAGTCCTGTTTGGTTGTACCAGAGCCCTGTTTGGTTGTACCAGAGTCTTGTAAAGTTGGAACTTTTGTAAGAATTTTTACACACACACACACACACACACACACACACACACACACACTCGAGCGTGCGGCCACGCTTTTGCGGGCTCCGCCATTTTCGCCTCTGGAGTGTGTGTAAAAGGCGCTTACCATCACGAGTTTGGTACCAGAAGAACCCTCTCGATCCGCTGAACAAGTGCCTGAAAGGCCCAGCACTGGATCTCAACCAGGCGAGGAGTTATCGCCGAAAAAAGGAATCATAGAGAATTCTTCTCTAGAATTTTCCATGGAATATCGAACACATGCAAGCCCGCCGGCGCGCGAGGTGCTTGGAACGCTGGCTGCCGCGCGGGGTGACGTCACGGCGCCGCCGACTGCTGCTTCTTCCAGCGAGAATTTAGCCGACCCGGCCTCGCTCAACTGGGCCGACAGCGAGATGGCGGAGGTCGACGCCAACGACGACTACACCGTTGTGAAGAGCAAGAAAAGGCGCCTCTCTTCAACACCTGAGCACGCCGCAAAGCAGGCAAGCAGGCCTGCTGAGAAACGCGGCCCCCAGCAGCAGAAGCGGACAACAGGGCCGAGGTCAATGCCGCCCCAGGAAATCAAGGCGACGCGCGCCAACATCGCCGACGCCAGGGCGAGGCAGGCCAATACCAACCATGAGAATTACGTCTTCGTGGAGCTGTGCCCAGACATCCCGGACTACTCCTACCTCAAGGCCATGAGCACGCTACTCGGGGGGCCAAAGAGCATCACGCAGTTCCATCGCATGAACGGCCACTTCATCGTGGGTCTTGCGGACAAGGAACTTGCGAACCGTCTGGTCGCGGACGGCCTGGAAATCGAGGGTACGTCCCTCAGGGTCTTCCCCTTCCGCAAAAGGGCGGAGCGCATAGTCGTGGCCAACCTGCCCGGCTTTGTTGAGGACAGCACCATCGTGACCGCCCTGGGCCAATTTGGGAACGTCACCTCCATCGCCCCCATCCTGGTCAAAATGGGCGAGTTCACCTTCACCGACGGCCGCCGGGAGGCGTTCATCCTGCTCCGCGAGGGCGTAAGGCTGGAGACGCTGCCCACCCGTCTGACCATCCACTCCAAGGGAGACACCCTGTCGGCCTTCCTCTCCTTTGGAATTAAGTGTTCCAAATGCGGTAAACAGGGCCACCGCAGAGCCAACTGCCCAGCGCTCGCCAGGCAAGGGAACGGCAGCCCCAGGCAAGCAGCGTCTCCCACCGACGCAAGGCCCCCCCTCCCTCCTCCTCAGCGACCAAGGAAGCCGGCACCTGCGCCCGCAACACCGGCGTCCCCTGTCCAACCGGCGAAGACTTCGGCCGAGGCTCAGGCGATCCCCTCGGCACACCAGCCTGCCGAACAGATGGATCTCACCCACCCCGCCCCTGCTGCCCACCCTGCTTCCCTGGCTGCCCCGCGGCCCCCCGAGCCTCGCATCTCTCCGCTCGACCACGAGATGTCGTTGGAGGGGCTGACCTCACCTCCCGCCACGCCTGCCCGGGGAAAGGCCGCACTCGAACAGCTGCTGGAGCACCTCGGGAAGTCCCCCAACCCCTCCATCGACTGGGACAAGCTGCCCGACCTGAACTGCGAGGAGGCTCAGAAGCTCCTCACCTCTGAGACCACCATGAAGAGGCGAGCGCCCACGCTAACAAAGGAACAGTTCACCGCCCTCGAAAAACTGCACGAAACCATCAAGGCCTTGTGCCCAGACTCCAACTCCACCATCCGCAAAACCCTCCAGAAGACCAGGAAGGTGCTGCGTGAAGGACGGCCCCAATGAGTTACCGCGTCGCCACCATCAACGCGCGAGGGCTCGCCACTCGGGGGAGGAGCCTTGCCCTTTGTCATTTACTCAGGCAACATCACGTGGACATCGCGTTTGTCCAGGAGACAAACGCATTTCATCTGGGCAGCGGCCAAGACCTCTGCCTCGGCTACGGCGCTGTTGTGTTAGCCCATCCCGTAGCCATCTCGGGATCTGGACTAGCCTGCGTCTTCGGACCAGGCGTAGCCGTGCTACAACAGCGTATCCTGTGGCCGGGCCACATCGCCTTGGCAACAATAGATGTCCACGGCGAGGAAATGACGGCCATCGCCGTTCATCTGGCGCATGAACCCCGGGAGAGAAACCGACAACTGGAGCTCCTGGCGGCGACAGCGGCACAGGAAGAGGAGGGGGCCTGTTGGATCATCGGCGACTTTAACATCAGGGAACGGGGCCCCTCATCATCATCATCATCGGATGCCCTCGCCGCTCTTCTGGACCTGGCCGTGCTGGTCGACGTGGCCACCCAGTTCGACGCCGCCCACCTGCCCACCAGAGTCTCCATGCACGGCGACCAAGTCGAATCGAACCGCCTGGACCGGATCCTCGTCCCTGCTGGAGTCCTGGATCGCGTGTCCATCTACGCGACCAGCCACTACCACCTCTCGGACCACCGCCTCGTGCTGCTCCAGGTGGGCCCGCCCACCACCGCCGTCTCCTCCCCCACCCAGCCCCGCTTGGCCGCGATGCTCCGCTCGGGCCTTGCTCTCGAACATCTGGCTGGCTACATCCGGGAGTTGGAGGAAGACACAGCGCACGATGACGACGACGGGACCTTCTGGGATAGGTGGACCTCCATCAAGGCGGGGCTGCTGGCGGAGGCCAGATCCCTGCACGACCCACGCCACGCTGCCAACGACAGCTACGTCTACAGGGCGAGACGTTACATCGCGGCGCAGCTCGAGGCCTCCTCCATCCGGGCCGACTACCCATCGCTGCCGGACCTAGCACGCGCCATCCGCCTCCGACGCCCGGTCAGCGTCATCAGGGACGAGCAGAATAACATCATCAAGGGCCCCGAGCTTCGGCGGAGGGCATTCGCGACCTTCCAGCCCCGCTTCGCCCGTCCCACCAGCGATCCAGCTGCGGGAGCTGCCTTCATCGCTAGCAGCGCGCCCACCACCACCCGCGAGCTGAGTGAGGAGGACCCGCTTCACCGGCCGGACATCAGCCCCAGCGAGATCGCCAACGCTATCGAACACCTCCCTCGCGGAAAGGCCCCCGGCTGGGATGGCTTGCCGTGCGAGCTCCTCGTCGCCTTCAGCGAGGACTTCTTCGCGGAAGCTCTGGCCCGGGTGTTCGCGGCATCACGGCTCCGCGGTGCCCTGCCTCCGTCGACGCGGCGCAGCTCCATCTGCCTCGTGCCCAAGGCCCGCGGAGGTCGCGGCCTTGATGGCTACAGGCCCGTCGCGCTGCCCTCGGCCGACTACAGGGTCCTGGCCGCCATCCTTCACCGGCGCCTCAAGCCCCACCTGCGGACCCTTGTGCCGGAATGTCAGACCTACGCCGTCCCCGGGAGATCCCCGTCATGGAACATCGCCATGGTGACCGACGCCATCGAGGAGGCCACCGCCCTGGGCTCGCCGCTGGCCGTCATGGGCGTCGACCTAGAGTCCGCCTTTGACTCATTGGACCGCGGCTTCCTGGAGTCCCTGCTAACATCCCTCCGCCTCCCACCGGCCTTCGTGGCCTGGATTAACATCCTCTACGCCGGGGCGGACGCCACCATCCGGGTCGGAGGCTTTCATACAACAGCCTTCCCCCTTCTCAACGGCCTCAGGCAGGGTTGCGCCGTAAGCGCCGCACTCTTCAGCATCGCCACGGGGCCGCTGCTACGTCGCCTGGAGTTGACCCTCGGCGTGGGCAATGTCATCGCCTACGCCGACGACATCGTCCTCCTATTCCATCGCGACGGAGACTTCGAGCGGGTGGCGACCGTCTTCGAAGATTACAGGCAGGCCTCCGGAATCGGCGTGAACCTCCGGAAGAGCGCTGGCCTCTGGTGCGGCGCCTGGCGCAACCGCGGCGACTCCCCTCTCGGCGCCTCCTGGTCGACCACCTCCATCAGGGTCCTCGGGCTCGACATCGCCCCCAGGAGCACCGTCGCCCACCGGGAGCAGCATCTCCTGGCCCTCCTGGAGACTGCATGCCGCAAATGGACGCCCTTCACCCGCGGCCTCTCCCTCGTCGGACGAGCAAGAGCGGCGAACACGCTGGTGGGCTCTGTCATCCAGCACCACCTGCATGGCTACCTACCATCACCCCCGACCATCGCCAAGTTGCAGGCCCGACTGGCGAGATTCGTCTGGGGACAGGACCACACGGCGTGGCTTCCCGCCGATGTCATGGCGAGGCCAGTTGCCATTGGAGGCCTCGGCCTCCTCGACCTCGCGACCCAGCTCCAGCTCGCCTGCCTCAAGGGGGTGCAGGTCGCGCTCCGCGGGGGCAGAAATGCCTTCAGCTGGCTGGTCGGCGGCAACAGCGGGGAAGCCTGGATCCACCCTCCACCGGACGGCACCCGTCTCCAGCCCCGCCGTCTCCGGTTGCTGAAGCTATGGGAGGAGGCCTCCAACATCCTGGGCCTCAACCACCGGGCGGTCCCCACGGCTCAGCTGCTGGACCTCCCCATCATCGGCGGCTGCCGGTTCCTCCGCCCTCCCGACCTCCTGGCCCCTGCCCGCTGGCACGGAGCCCGAGTCCGGGATCTCATCGTGGAGGAAAATCTCATCGCCCGCCCAACGCGCTCGGCCCTGGCTGACGCCGCGACCCTGGGCGCCTTCTGCCGGAGGCTGACCTCCGAGAACGCCGTGGGCTTCGGGGCGGAGTCTACGCCCTCATCTAGCTCCTTAGCTGCGGCCGTGGTGCTGCGGGGGACGGCTACGCCGTTCCTCAACAGCCTCACGACCCGCTCAGCCCGACGGGCCCTGGATCGCCCGCGCCTCGCCGCCACGCCCATCTCCAGATTCCTGGCTAGATGGACGCCCACCATCAATCCACCATCCAGGATCGACTGGGCCTCACTGCGGCGTTGCGCCTACTCGGGCCACGAGGCTGACGCGGCCCTCAAGTTGGCCCTCCACGCCCTCCCCCATCCGGCCCATCCTGCCTCGGTCGGCCCCTCCTGTCCTGCCTGCGGGTCCATCGACCGCTCCCTCAGCCACCGTTACTGGTGCTGTCCCTCCATCAGGCCTCTAATTAGAGAGGCCTTCAACATCATAGGGCGGCCCCCTGACCTGCAGGCTTGGATCTTCGGCGGGTCCGGCCTTGAGGACGACGCCCTTTCCATCCTGGCCTCGGCAAAGTTGCGAATCTATCGCTGCTTTGTCCAGGTTGGGCTCGGAGAAGCGGTGGAGGACCCGCTCATCGCCTGGTCCAGGACCCTCCAGCGCCGCGGACTCCTACCTTTGTCCCTCTTGTAAATTTGTTTCAATTATGTATATTTTTAATAATTTTCTTCTCTTCCTCTCTCTCTCATGTGAGATGTAATATTGTCTAAGATGACAATAAATATTGTTTAATTGTCAATTGTCACACACACACACACACACACACACACACAAAAGCCTTTATTAAGACACACAGGTCTTACAGAGGATTCTCCTTGGGGTTACAAAACGGAGAAAGTGGGAAATAAAAATGATGAAAGAATATATACATATGGTAAATATATACAGATTATAAGAAAGAATAAAGAAATAAGAAGAATTTTAAAAAATAAATAAATAAAATTAAAATTTTTTGGAAATATGGATGGGAGAAGTGGAGAGCGAAAAGAGGAAAGAAAACAGGTATTTACATATGGAACAAGTCAATTTAAGTTCTTCTGCTCACATAGCACAAGTGGACCATGGCTTTTTCAAGAAATCTTCAAGAGATTTTCCAGGAAAATCCGAGTGTTCAGGGTTGTAAGGTAAACACCGTTTTATCAGTGTGGGGGTTAACTTATCGTTTTTGTAAGAATTTATTTGCTTGGGTTGAAAATGAAGTAATTCGAAAAAAACAATCCTCTATAACTGTTCTCTGTACACTTTTAGATTGGTACACTATGATGTTGGTTCGTTTAGATTAAAACGGTCTCAAGCAAAGGTGACAATCTCTATATATTTAAAGAGGATCAACTTTGTATACAAAAGAAAACAAAATCAAATCAAAGAACAACAACTGTTCGTTTTCGCGAGGTTTTCAAACTGTTTTCTTTTTCTCGCGCGGGCGTGCTTTTACGAAAAAATAGCATATTTTTTCTCGCAGATTACATTAGGCTTAGCGCAAATTACCTTTCCCTAACAATATCAATTATGCCATTTGGTCTTAAATATACTTTTCGATAATAAAATTTCTGGGTCTTCAACGTACAGCTTGAACGACTCGTAAGGGGGCCGGATACACCGAAACCCGTACGTTGTTGATTGGCTTGTTAGAATTGGCCAATTTTCTGGAAAAAAAAATCAAATTCGTTTGATATAGTTTAAATCCTTTGAGTGACCATGTGCAGAAAAAAAATTGTAAATATACATTTGATAATCTATTATAGTTTTTTAAAAAAAAGTTTGAACGCAAAAAAAAGAAGCCTACAGCACCCGGTGTTCCCAGGTGGTCACCCTCCCAAGTACTGACCGGGCCCGACGTTGCTTAACTTCGGTGATCGGACGAGAACCGGTGTTTTCAACGTGGTATGGCCGTAGGCATAAGATCCGGTCTAAGAAATGTATTTAAGTTGTATCCTTTTTTTTATTAATTAGTTCTTAAATAGGTTTAGTATTTTTAAAAATTAAAAACATATATAGATAGGTGATCTTGAAAGTTACCGAAACATTCAGCAAAACGAGGTCATTCTTGTAGAATCCGACAACCTTAAATTCATGGCAATTACAAACGAGAAATAAATTTTAGAATATAAAAAAAAAAATGATTATTTAAAGTATATCTTACGTATTTAATAGTTCTTTTAATATATCGTTATTAAACTTTGTAAAATAGGATTAATGACGAGGAGGTAGTGCCATCTATTATAGATATTTGGAACTATTCTTCAATATAGAAATATCGTGTTTGAAAATAAACTTTAGATTCATTTTGTATTTAAAATATCCGAGTTTTAATTGAAATAAAATAAATAAAAATAATATTTAAATAAAATATTTAATTATAAAATATCGATTATAAATATAAATTTAAAAAAATATATATTTTTTTATGTCATTTAATTCGGTACAACTACCATCCTCACGAGACACCGATAGGAGACCTTACTCTCTGACATCCAGAAATTTCCTCACAGCATGGAAAATCCCCAGATCACTTCTTATTTAACATTCCAGCTTTCTTGAGTCACAGAATGTTGACAGCACATTTCTATTTAGAATGGCTGAGCTCGACCTTCCATCGTAGTCCAGAGTGGACATTATTGGTCAAATGGTCAACTAGCCGTGACTTTATATTGGACTGTTATCTCGTTTGTCTTCAATAAATCTCACTGTAATATCTTTCAGATTTATAATTATATGTAATTCTGATGTCCTAAAAGCTTATGTCCATAGTTCATCTAAAATACCCATTCGAAGAGTCAAGCATCAGTATCTCTATAAAAGGAAGTTCCAAAAATGCAATATAACAGCGGTATGGTAGATTAAACTGGCGAAACCGCTGGGAGGGTTCACCACTGATGAGCCAGGCCCTCCCTTTAATTTTTCCATTGCAGTAAGGGCAGTAGAAATTGTTTTATTTTAAAAAGAATATTACGCGTCTAAAATAGTTTCGTAATTTAACATCTTTCAGAGTTATTATCCCAATATACATGGTAAAACTTACAACTTCTTTAAGTTTTGTCCATGAGCCCGGCATAAGGTCGCATATATAATCCTAATTCTACCAAAATAACAATTAAAAACTCCCTCATTATATTCAACACCAATTATCGGTAATTGTAAAATAGTAAAAAAATATTATAGTCAATGTAAAACATTCAATTTTTTATTTACATATAAAAATAAGAACCAGAAGATTATTTATAGGCCCAATATCAGCTCGACGGTGGCGCTCAAGTGGCAGAAGTGGGAACTAAAATTGACTTTGTATTATTTACGCCCTGTTTAAAGGTAAATTTGACAGTGGTCACGTGTCTTTGGGGTATATAATTATAAATACAAAATTATAAAGCTGACCCTATCTTAATTGTAACTTTAAAAGAGTTAAATAATACATTGTAAATTTTAGTTCCGATTTCCACCACTCGAGCGCCACAGTCGAGCTTCTATCTGGTCTATAAACCTTGCTTAATAATAAAATATTTTTCTGTTTTCAATTTTTATTAAAGTGGTTTTCATGTTTAAAAACTTATGTCCATAGTTTACTAAAATACCATAACTAAGAGATTCCACCCTACACACAGTGTAGTACATATATATATGTATGCATATGTATATACGTATATTCAGACATTAACCCCATGGTTCCATTGCCTGATATTACAAGTAAAGACATTTGGTGTACCTAAAGTATGAGTAGTCACAAACCTCTTACCACCGTGATTTTCATGACCAGTACTGTATGTACAAGAAGTAAAAACAAAACATACCTTTTACACATTTTTCCCTCCCTCGACGAGAATGGGTGCTTCTAAACCGCTTTAGGACAGGTCAGGGAAGGTGTGCAGAGCTGATGAAGTTATGGGGCTACACCAAAGATCCAAATTGTGCCTGCAACGTCCCACAATCAATGTCCCATATACTAGATGACTGCCCGCTGTACAAATTCAATGGAGGAATCTCCAATCTCCATTCTGTCACCCCGGAAGCCCTGAACTGGCTGAAGGCCTTGCCTCTCAGACTTTAATGATCGATATGTCCTCACTTCTTTTTTCTAGATTTAATTCATTTTGTCTCCTCTCTAATTGTAAATACGCTGCTGTATCACCTCATAAGCATAAATAAATAATACACATACACAATCACTTTGTTCTTCAAATAAAAGGCGGCCAGACAATAAAAAGATTTACTGGTCGAAGTGTCTTATATTTGAAGAACAATGAATGCCGGCCAGGCAGCCTCTATTTTTACGACAATCACTTTAAATGTGTTATCAACATTACACTGATGTTATCAAGTCGCCGTTTAGAAAATAATTTTAAGAAACAATTGCTAGATGCTATCCAGCTACCAGAATTTCAAGAACTACATGTAGGAATATCACCACACAGTCATCAAATACATTCAATCTTACAGTCGAACTTGGATAATTCGAACCCCAAGGGACCATAAAAAAATTCGAATTATCCAAAAATTCGAATTAAAGATGTTTTGAATAAAAAGGCTTAAAACAATAAAAATCTCACAATTTCGATCAATTCCTTTATTAAGAATAACATTAGTTGCTGTAAATTTACATTTTTACCGTATATTTAGATTATGTGCAATAATTGTATGTATATACTATATACATATTAAAAAATTTCAAAACTGATGTATTAATGTACAAAAAAAAGGCAGATTGCTGGTTTAAAAAATGTACAGATTATTCTGCTTCGTTGGAACTCTGAAATTTAATTTTTGCCAAAGAAGTCAGAAATCTTAGCCTGTTTTCTAGAATTAAGTCTTTCAGTAAGGACAAAGGATTCTAACATATTCAACGAGTGGAAAATAGAGGGACTTACGTCATTTTTACTTTCAAAAAAGCGTCTAAGTTGCATGATATAGTTAGTTGCTTCGGCCGCACTTGGAACGTTTATTTCCCCGGCAACTGATGACTCGTCTTCATCACCCGATGCCTCGTCGCCGTCTTGTTTTTCAATGTTGTGGTTGAGCACTTCAGCGATGATATCTGCGTCGGTTATCTCACCACATACTGCAACATCGTCATCCACGTTTAAGAAATCGTCATACGAGATGGTAGGATTAGAAATGACGTCCTCCCAGCCGTCAACTGAAGGCATCGTTTCCGCTATAATATCATCTGCATTTTCTTCATCCTCCTCCTTTTTTACGAAACCAGCTTTTTTAAAACAGTGTTTGAACGTTTCGGACGTTACTTGGTCCCAAGCTTTCTTACACAATCGAGAGGCTTGAAGAACGTCTAGTTTGATTTTAAGGGCTTCGGAATCTCCTGTCAATATGTTCTCAACTAGAAACCGTCTGTAAAAATGCTTAAGATTTTTGATGACTCCCTTGTCCATGGGCTGGATAACCGAAGTCATGTTGGAAGGAAAAAAAATTACTTCCACATTTTCGATTGGAGGGATTGAGTTGTGTGCAGTACAGTTATCGATAAATAACTTTTCGTTTTTCTTTTGTGAACTTTTTGTCCAAGTTCAACAGCCACTTCTCAAAAAGATAACTAGTCATCCAAGCTCTTGCGCTGTTTGCATAGTCCACTGGCTTCGTTTTGACGTTCTTGAAGCAACGTGGATTGGCTGCCTTGCCTATCATCAATAGAGGAAGCTTTTCAGATCCATCCATATTTGCACCAACCAGGAGAGTGACTCTCTCTTTGCTTAGTTTTCCCCCGTGACATTTTTCATGCTTAAAAGCTAGCGTTTTGTCAGGGGTGCATTTTAAAAAAAAAAGACCCGTTTCATCAACATTGAAGACGTCTCTAGCGTCTTTATCCTGGATCAATTCCCGTAAATTATTTTTCCATTGTTCGGCTACTTGTAGATTAACGGCCCCACTTTCTCCACAAATGGTTTTGAACGAAATTTTGTTGCGTTCTTTGAAGCCATCTAGCCACCCAGAACTCGCCTTAAATCGGTTTTCCCCATTTCAGTAGCAAATTGTTCAGCTTTGCTTCTTATAAGGTGACCACTCACGGGAATCTTCTTATCTCTTGCTTGCTTGAACCATTTTAAAACACATTTGTCCAAATCAGGATTTCCCGGCTCCCTTAACCTTTTTCGGCCTTTATCACACTCACTTTCACTCCTGAGAATTTTTTCTTTATTTTTTAAATACGTCGACAACGTGTTTCGAGGAATCCCAAAGTCCTTAGCAATATCGGATTTTTTTTTCATCCCTATCTCTACTTCTTTAATCGCCGCTATTTTTTCAGCCAACGTCAAAGTTTTGTATGTTCGAAGCGCCGACATATTCGCTCCTTTAAGCTTTCTTAATAAATAAGGAGTCTCAAAAATCCAATAAAAATAAATTTATTATATATAGTACTTCTCTTGCGGCAATATATTGCCACGTGGAAAATTAGGAAAGACAAACTTCGGCGTGACACAGCAATTTATTTAAGGCAAGGACAAACTATAATTGATAAAATAAAAGATAAGCAATGAGGGAAGTTTACAGAGTAGCAAAATATAAACATAAAAATTGATAACTCCGTTAAGAGAATAATTAATAATAATAAAATAACAAATTCGTTGTTACAATATTACAACGTCATTTCGCAAAATTTCACGCCTTGAACCGGCATCAGGTCCTTATTTTAACTCGTAAAAGTTCGAATTATCCAAGACATAATTCGAATTAAACACGATTTTTTAACATTATTTATATAGGAAATTCTAGGGACCAAGATAAATATTCGAATTAAAGAGGTTTTCGAATTAAAGAAGTTCGAATTATCCAAGTTCTACTGTATAATCTTAATAATTTTCCTTGAGAAACTTGTCAGATATCATCTCTATCATAGATGAACCATTAAATTAACTTTGTAAAAAAAATGTTTCATTTTCTGGAAATATAAATCAATCATATCCCAACATCATATGAAATTGTGAACATGATTTTCTTATTTTCATAGCTTATAACATATTTAAAATATATCAACAACAACAACAAAAAAGCCTTTATTTAGGGTCACTGACCCTATACAGGATTCACCAGAGGTATGCATAAGAACAAAGCAGTGAGACAACGGAAATAGCGATATATACAGAGTAAAAAGAGAAAGAAAAAAAAAAAAACAAGAAAAGGAAAAAAAAAATAATAATAATAAGAAAGAGGGAAGCAAGAAATCAACACAAAAAGAGTAGCAGTAAGAAAGTGAGGAGTGAGTATCACTTGGCCTTCTTCTGAGATATGGACTTGTGGAAACCATAAAACGCCGTAGCAATATACTTATTCTGGGTCATATTGTCAATTATTGATGGAAGTGAAGCACAGAGTTGCCCAGTTTTGAGCATAAGGGTTCTTCTTTCTTCTTTCAGAGCAGAGCAATCAAAAATATAGTGAGTGATTTCATTTTGTAGTTTTGAATTACAGAAGGTACAAGTCGGGTCCTCACCGCAGAGCATCTTGGTGTGGTTTTCTATTTAAAATATATATCAAATTTATTTTAGTTTGTAAAATTAGTCAGTTTCCTGGGACACGAGTCTTCAACAATTGGTCAGTTCTAGGGCCCTAGCTTTGCTGGCGCCATCAGGTCAGATCCGATGGTGGGGTTAGTAAAAGCTAGAAGTGGAATAGGACTTCTCAGGACCATTTAGGGCTCCTGGGGGGTGAACCGCCAAAAAGGGTAACGCGCCGAGGCAGGTACTTCCAGAGTGGTGAGGAAACTCTGCCGGATAAAAGTTTATTTTTTCAGGAGATACCTTTTATCCAAAATAATATATATATTAATAATGCATTGATATATATATAATAGAAATATAATTTAAAGTGATAAAATGCACACACCTTGAGAAAAAAATGTCAAACTTTTATTCGAGGTAGGATCAAAACATTCCCGAACTTTTAAAAATTAATTATTTATTCATAGTATAGTAATTTAAACATGAAATTTTTCAAAATAGGAGCCTTGTTTATCTACACATTTTTTCCAGCGTGAAAAAAGCTGTTGAAATGCTAGTTCAAAGTCAATTTTTCTAAGCTTGTTTAGCTCCACCGTCGCATTTTCAATTACTTCTGATTACAATGAAAAGAGCCTCCCTTTTAACGTCATTTTAAGTTTTGGAAAGAAGAAGAAATCGCATGGGGCGATATCAGAAGAGTAAGGAGGATGCGGCAAGACAGATACAGATTGTTTGGCTAAATAGTCTTGAAAAATAATGGCTCTATGAGCAGGGACATTATCTTGTATATGATGTATATCTTGTAAATACTATGAGAAGACTAATACCATTTTCAAGTCCTTCTTCACTGATTCCCAAATACCCAAATATGTCAAGCCAAATTTTTACAATGTCCAATTTTTTACTGGACACGGTAACTTTAGATCATATTTGTACAAAGTCAGAAAGACGGATTCGCCTAAATGCTCATGTGGTGCAGAAGAAGAAAATCCTGTACATATTCTAACGGACTGTCGACTTGTAGAGGACTTGAGAGTCAAAAATCAAATAAATATAAATTGTCTAAATCAAATAGTTAATAATAGATATATGTATATAAATTTTAATAGATTTTGTAGAATGTTTTTTAGTAATAGATAGCCTGGGCTGTAATAACTGATATATAGATATATGCTGTAAATAGCTCTAAATTTCTGTTCTTATCTGTGATGTTCACTAATATTCATTATAGGGTAATTAAATCGTTAACTAACTGACAAATATGTTAATAATTTCTATTATAATAACTAAAATCATATTAATAATTACTGTAAATAAGCTCCCAAACTTGTGTATGCATGCAAATATCCAAGACGGATATCGCGTGCTTTGTAAATGATAATAAATAAATAAATAAATCTTGTAGCAATTTCCACTGTTTTGATAAAAAAAGTTTGTTTCTTTTTCTTCTTATCGCATCACGAAGGCGCACAAGTATTTCTTTGTATACCTGTTTATTAATAGTATTCCCCTCTTTAATAAATACATAATAGACAAGTCCTTGATAATCGAAAAACACTACAAACATTACTTTTCCTTTGGACTTGTCAAGACGAACTTTCTTCTTCCTAGGAGAACTTGGTGTGTGCCATTCGAGTGATTGTTTTTTGGTTTGTGGATCATAAAGAAAACACCATGTTTAATCACCAGTTATTATTCTTTTTGAAAAATCAGAATCATTATTTGCAGTTTAATTGAATCTTTTTAAATTGATAATCTGGTTTCTCTTTGTTGATCTGTTAAATTTCGTGAGAAAATAACCACAAAGTTTTATCATGTTTAAATTATCACCAATAATATTTTGACAACTACCATACGAAATTCCAAGTATTTCTGATATATTATCAATACTAATTTTTCTATCAGCAACAAATAAATCACGTACCTGTCCAATATTGCGATCTGTTGTTGACGTCAATGGCCGACCTGACCTTGAATCATCTGCAATGCTCTTGCGGCCAACTTTAAACCTTATTTCAATTGTAACTCAGAACGAGATTAAAATAATACATTGTAAATTTTAGTTCCGATTTCTACCACTCGAGCGCCACCGTCGAGCTACTAACTGGTCCATAAAGCTTGGTTAAAAATAAAATTTTCTACTTTCAATTTTTATTGAAATAAAACGGTTTCCATGTTCAATATCACTTCATATTCCTTATATAATTTTAAAATGATAATCATAATGAATGTTTTTGGTGGAAATTTCGTTTGATACTTTCCTTTACCGAGATATTCCACTATGTGGAATTCATGGAATATTACAAGTTCACCAGTACTTACACTAATTGTAGTGAAACTATTCAAGATATGAAGCTAATAAACCATGATTTTTTTTAAATTTTCAATTAAAACACACCTTCAACTGTCTTTAACAGGCGATGAAAATATATTGGGAGGGCCTGGCTCATCAGTAATGAACCCTTCCAGCGGTTTCGCCAGTTTAAACGACCCTACCATGTTTTAGAGGTCTACTAATGTAATGGACGATTCTGCTTTTATATCTGACATTGTGGAAGGAATGTTATAGCAAACTATGGAGGACTGTAGAATTACATGGAAATACATTGAACACAAACAATGTCCCAATATATATTTCACCGCAGTAAGGACAGTAGAAGTTTATTTTATTTGTGACATTGTGGAGGTTGGTGTTATAGCAAACTATGGAGGACTGTGGAATTACATGGAAATACATTGAACACAAACAATGTCCCAATATATATTTCACCGCAGTAAGGACAGTAGAAGTTTATTTTATTTGTGACATTGTGGAGGTTGGTGTTATAGCAAAATATGGAGGACTGTAGAATTACACGGAAATACATTGAACACAAACAATGTCCCAATATATATTTCACCGCAGTAAGGACAGTAGAAGTTTGTTCTATTTGTGACATTGTGGAGGGAATGTTATAGCAAACTATGGAGGACTGTGGAATTACACGGAAATACATTGAACACAAACAATGTCCCAATATATATTTCAACCGCAGTAAGGACAGTAGAAGTTTGTTTTATTTGTGACATTGTGGAGGTTGGTGTTATAGCAAACTATGGAGGACTGTAGAATTACATGGAAATACATTGAACACAAACAATGTCCCAATATATATTTCACAGCAGTAAGGACAGTAGAAGTTTGTTTTATTTGTGACATTGTGGAGGTTGGTGTTATAGCAAACTATGGAGGACTGTAGAATTACATGGAAATACATTGAACACAAACAATGTCCCAATATATATTTCACCGCAGTAAGGACAGTAGAAGTTTGTTTTATTTGTGACATTGTGGAGGTTGGTGTTATAGCAAACTATGGAGGACTGTAGAATTACATGGAAATACATTGAACACAAACAATGTCCCAATATATATTTCACCGCAGTAAGGACAGTAGTAGTTTATTTTATTTGTGACATTGTGGAGGTTGGTGTTATAGCAAACTATGGAGGACTGTAGAATTACATGGAAATACATTGAACACAAACAATGTCCCAATATATATTTCACCGCAGTAAGGACAGTAGAGGTTTGTTTTATTTGTGACATAGTGGAGGTTGGTGTTATAGCAAACTATGGAGGACTGTAGAATTACATGGAAATACATTGAACACAAACAATGTCCCAATATATATTTCAACCGCAATAAGAGGACAGTAGAAGTTTGTTTTATTTGTGACATTGTGGAGGTTGGTGTTATAGCAAACTATGGAGGACTGTAGAATTACATGGAAATACATTGAACACAAACAATGTCCCAATATATATTTCACCGCAGTAAGGACAGTAGAAGTTTGTTTTATTTGTGACATTGTGGAGGTTGGTGTTATAGCAAACTATGGAGGACTGTAGAATTACACGGAAATACATTGAACACAAACAATGTCCCAATATATATTTCACCGCAGTAAGGACAGTAGAAGTTTATTTTATTTGTGACATTGTGGAGGTTGGTGTTATAGCAAACTATGGAGGACTGTAGAATTACATGGAAATACATTGAACACAAACAATGTCCCAATATATATTTCACCGCAGTAAGGACAGTAGAAGTTTATTTTATTTGTGACATTGTGGAGGTTGGTGTTATAGCAAACTATGGAGGACTGTAGAATTACATGGAAATACATTGAACACAAACAATGTCCCAATATATATTTCACCGCAGTAAGGACAGTAGAAGTTTGTTTTATTTGTGACATTGTGGAGGTTGGTGTTATAGCAAACTATGGAGGACTGTAGAATTACATGGAAATACATTGAACACAAACAATGTCCCAATATATATTTCAACCGCAATAAGAGGACAGTAGAAGTTTGTTTTATTTGTGACATTGTGGAGGTTGGTGTTATAGCAAACTATGGAGGACTGTAGAATTACATGGAAATACATTGAACACAAACAATGTCCCAATATATATTTCACCGCAGTAAGGACAGTAGAAGTTTATTTTATTTGTGACATTGTGGAGGTTGGTGTTATAGCAAACTATGGAGGACTGTAGAATTACATGGAAATACATTGAACACAAACAATGTCCCAATATATATTTCACCGCAGTAAGGACAGTAGAAGTTTATTTTATTTGTGACATTGTGGAGGTTGGTGTTATAGCAAACTATGGAGGACTGTAGAATTACATGGAAATACATTGAACACAAACAATGTCCCAATATATATTTCACCGCAGTAAGGACAGTAGAAGTTTGTTTTATTTGTGACATTGTGGAGGTTGGTGTTATAGCAAACTATGGAGGACTGTAGAATTACATGGAAATACATTGAACACAAACAATGTCCCAATATATATTTCAACCGCAATAAGAGGACAGTAGAAGTTTGTTTTATTTGTGACATTGTGGAGGTTGGTGTTATAGCAAACTATGGAGGACTGTAGAATTACATGGAAATACATTGAACACAAACAATGTCCCAATATATATTTCACCGCAGTAAGGACAGTAGAAGTTTGTTTTATTTGTGACATTGTGGAGGTTGGTGTTATAGCAAACTATGGAGGACTGTAGAATTACAAGGAAATACATTGAACACAAACAATGTCCCAATATATATTTCACAGCAGTAAGGACAGTAGAAGTTTGTTTTATTTGTGACATTGTGGAGGTTGGTGTTATAGCAAACTATGGAGGACTGTAGAATTACATGGAAATACATTGAACAATGTCCCAATATATATTTCACCGCAGTAAGGACAGTAGAAGTTTATTTTATTTGTGACATTGTGGAGGTTGGTGTTATAGCAAACTATGGAGGACTGTAGAATTACACGGAAATACATTGAACACAAACAATGTCCCAATATATATTTCACCGCAGTAAGAGGACAGTAGAAGTTTGTTTTATTTGTGACATTGTGGAGGTTGGTGTTATAGCAAACTATGGAGGACTGTGGAATTACATGGAAATACATTGAACACAAACAATGTCCCAATATATATTTCACCGCAGTAAGGACAGTAGAAGTTTGTTTTATTTGTGACATTGTGGAGGTTGGTGTTATAGTAAACTATGGAGGACTGTAGAATTACATGGAAATACATTGAACACAAACAATGTCCCAATATATATTTCACCGCAGTAAGGACAGTAGAAGTTTGTTTTATTTGTGACATTGTGGAGGTTGGTGTTATAGCAAACTATGGAGGACTGTAGAATTACATGGAAATACATTGAACACAAACAATGTCCCAATATATATTTCACCGCAGTAAGGACAGTAGAAGTTGGTTTTATATGTGACATTGTGGAGGTTGGTGTTATAGCAAACTATGGAGGACTGTAGAATTACATGGAAATACATTGAACACAAACAATGTCCCAATATATATTTCACCGCAGTAAGGACAGTAGAAGTTTGTTTTATTTGTGACATTGTGGAGGTTGGTGTTATAGCAAACTATGGAGGACTGTAGAATTACATGGAAATACATTGAACACAAACAATGTCCCAATATATATTTCACCGCAGTAAGGACAGTAGAAGTTTGTTTTATTTGTGACATTGTGGAGGTTGGTGTTATAGCAAACTATGGAGGACTGTGGAATTACATGGAAATACATTGAACACAAACAATGTCCCAATATATATTTCACCTGCAGTAAGGACAGTAGAAGTTTGTTTTATTTGTGACATTGTGGAGGTTGGTGTTATAGCAAACTATGGAGGACTGTAGAATTACATGGAAATACATTGAACACAAACAATGTCCCAATATATATTTCACCGCAGTAAGGACAGTAGAAGTTTGTTTTATTTGTGACATTGTGGAGGTTGGTGTTATAGCAAACTATGGAGGACTGTAGAATTACATGGAAATACATTGAACACAAACAATGTCCCAATATATATTTCACCGCAGTAAGGACAGTAGAAGTTTGTTTTATTTGTGACATTGTGGAGGTTGGTGTTATAGCAAACTATGGAGGACTGTGGAATTACATGGAAATACATTGAACACAAACAATGTCCCAATATATATTTCACCGCAGTAAGGACAGTAGAAGTTTGTTTTATTTGTGACATTGTGGAGGTTGGTGTTATAGCAAACTATGGAGGACTGTAGAATTACATGGAAATACATTGAACACAAACAATGTCCCAATATATATTTCACCGCAGTAAGGACAGTAGAAGTTTGTTTTATTTGTGACATTGTGGAGGTTGGTGTTATAGCAAACTATGGAGGACTGTAGAATTACATGGAAATACATTGAACACAAACAATGTCCCAATATATATTTCACCGCAGTAAGGACAGTAGAAGTTTGTTTTATTTGTGACATTGTGGAGGTTGGTGTTATAGCAAACTATGGAGGACTGTAGAATTACATGGAAATACATTGAACACAAACAATGTCCCAATATATATTTCACCGCAGTAAGGACAGTAGAAGTTTGTTTTATTTGTGACATTGTGGAGGTTGGTGTTATAGCAAACTATGGAGGACTGTAGGAATTACATGGAAATACATTGAACACAAACAATGTCCCAATATATATTTCACCGCAGTAAGGACAGTAGAAGTTTGTTTTATTTGTGACATTGTGGAGGTTGGTGTTATAGCAAACTATGGAGGACTGTAGAATTACATGGAAATACATTGAACACAAACAATGTCCCAATATATATTTCACCGCAGTAAGGACAGTAGAAGTTTGTTTTATTTGTGACATTGTGGAGGTTGGTGTTATAGCAAACTATGGAGGACTGTAGAATTACATGGAAATACATTGAACACAAACAATGTCCCAATATATATTTCACCGCAGTAAGGACAGTAGAAGTTTGTTTTATTTGTGACATTGTGGAGGTTGGTGTTATAGCAAACTATGGAGGACTGTAGAATTACATGGAAATACATTGAACACAAACAATGTCCCAATATATATTTCACCGCAGTAAGGACAGTAGAAGTTTGTTTTATTTGTGACATTGTGGAGGTTGGTGTTATAGCAAACTATGGAGGACTGTGAATTACATGGAAATACATTGAACACAAACAATGTCCCAATATATATTTCACCGCAGTAAGGACAGTAGAAGTTTGTTTTATTTGTGACATTGTGGAGGTTGGTGTTATAGCAAACTATGGAGGACTGTAGAATTACATGGAAATACATTGAACACAAACAATGTCCCAATATATATTTCACCGCAGTAAGGGACAGTAGAAGTTTGTTTTATTTGTGACATTGTGGAGGTTGGTGTTATAGCAAACTATGGAGGACTGTAGAATACATGGAAATACATTGAACACAAACAATGTCCCAATATATATTTCACCGCAGTAAGGACAGTAGAAGTTTGTTTTATTTGTGACATTGTGGAGGTTGGTGTTATAGCAAACTATGGAGGACTGTAGAATTACATGGAAATACATTGAACACAAACAATGTCCCAATATATATTTCACCGCAGTAAGGACAGTAGAAGTTTGTTTTATTTGTGACATTGTGGAGGTTGGTGTTATAGCAAACTATGGAGGACTGTAGAATTACATGGAAATACATTGAACACAAACAATGTCCCAATATATATTTCACCGCAGTAAGGACAGTAGAAGTTTGTTTTATTTGTGACATTGTGGAGGTTGGTGTTATAGCAAACTATGGAGGACTGTGGAATTACATGGAAATACATTGAACACAAACAATGTCCCAATATATATTTCACCGCAGTAAGGACAGTAGAAGTTTGTTTTATTTGTGACATTGTGGAGGTTGGTGTTATAGCAAACTATGGAGGACTGTAGAATTACATGGAAATACATTGAACACAAACAATGTCCCAATATATATTTCACCGCAGTAAGGACAGTAGAAGTTTGTTTTATTTGTGACATTGTGGAGGTTGGTGTTATAGCAAACTATGGAGGACTGTAGAATTACATGGAAATACATTGAACACAAACAATGTCCCAATATATATTTCACCGCAGTAAGGACAGTAGAAGTTTGTTTTATTTGTGACATTGTGGAGGTTGGTGTTATAGCAAACTATGGAGGACTGTAGAATTACATGGAAATACATTGAACACAAACAATGTCCCAATATATATTTCACCGCAGTAAGGACAGTAGAAGTTTGTTTTATTTGTGACATTGTGGAGGTTGGTGTTATAGCAAACTATGGAGGACTGTGAATTACATGGAAATACATTGAACACAAACAATGTCCCAATATATATTTCACCGCAGTAAGGACAGTAGAAGTTTGTTTTATTTGTGACATTGTGGAGGTTGGTGTTATAGCAAACTATGGAGGACTGTAGAATTACATGGAAATACATTGAACACAAACAATGTCCCAATATATATTTCACCGCAGTAAGGACAGTAGAAGTTTGTTTTATTTGTGACATTGTGGAGGTTGGTGTTATAGCAAACTATGGAGGACTGTAGAATTACATGGAAATACATTGAACACAAACAATGTCCCAATATATATTTCACCGCAGTAAGGACAGTAGAAGTTTGTTTTATTTGTGACATTGTGGAGGTTGGTGTTATAGCAAACTATGGAGGACTGTGGAATTACATGGAAATACATTGAACACAAACAATGTCCCAATATATATTTCACCGCAGTAAGGACAGTAGAAGTTTGTTTTATTTGTGACATTGTGGAGGTTGGTGTTATAGCAAACTATGGAGGACTGTGGAATTACATGGAAATACATTGAACACAAACAATGTCCCAATATATATTTCACCGCAGTAAGACAGTAGAAGTTTGTTTTATTTGTGACATTGTGGAGGTTGGTGTTATAGCAAACTATGGAGGACTGTGGAATTACATGGAAATACATTGAACACAAACAATGTCCCAATATATATTTCACCGCAGTAAGGACAGTAGAAGTTTGTTTTATTTGTGACATTGTGGAGGTTGGTGTTATAGCAAACTATGGAGGACTGTAGAATTACATGGAAATACATTGAACACAAACAATGTCCCAATATATATTTCACCGCAGTAAGGACAGTAGAAGTTTGTTTTATTTGTGACATTGTGGAGGTTGGTGTTATAGCAAACTATGGAGGACTGTGGAATTACATGGAAATACATTGAACACAAACAATGTCCCCAATATATATTTCACCGCAGTAAGGACAGTAGAAGTTTGTTTTATTTGTGACATTGTGGAGGTTGGTGTTATAGCAAACTATGGAGGACTGTAGAATTACATGGAAATACATTGAACACAAACAATGTCCCAATATATATTTCACCGCAGTAAGGACAGTAGAAGTTTGTTTTATTTGTGACATTGTGGAGGTTGGTGTATATAGCAACTATGGAGACTGTTGAATTACATGGAAATACATTGACACAAACAATGTCCCAATATATATTTCACCGCAGAAACGGACCGTAGAAGTTTGTTTTATTTGTGACATTGTGGAGGTTGGTGTACTATAGCCAAACTATGGAGGACTGTAGAATTACATGGAAATACATTGAACACAAACAATGTCCCAATATATATTTCACCGCAATAACGACGTAGCAGTTTTGTTTATTTGTAGACATTGTGGAGGTGGTGTTATAGCAAACTATGGAGGCTGTAGAAATAACATGGAAATACATTGAACCACAAACCAATGTCCCAATAATATATTTCACCGCAGTTACGGACAGTAGAAGTTTGTTTTATATGTGACATTGTGGAGGTTGGTGTTATAGCAAACTTTGGAGGACATGTAGAATTACATGGAAATACATGAACACAAACAATGTCCCAATATATATATTCACCGCATTAAGGACAGTAGAGGTTTGTTTTATTTGTGCCATTGTGGAGGTTGGTGTTATAGCAAACTATGGAGGGACTGATAAGAAATACATGGAAATACATTGAACACAAACAATGTCCCAATATATATTTCACCCGCAGTAAGGACAGTAGAAGTTTGTTTTATTTGTGACATTGTGGAGGTTGGTGTTATAGCAAACTATGGAGGACTGTAGAATTACATGGAAATACATTGAACACAAACAATGTCCCAATATATATTTCACCGCAGTAAGGACAGTAGAAGTTTGTTTTATTTGTGACATTGTGGAGGTTGGTGTTATAGCAAACTATGGAGGACTGTAGAATTACATGGAAATACATTGAACACAAACAATGTCCCAATATATATTTCACCGCAGTAAGGACAGTAGAAGTTTGTTTTATTTGTGACATTGTGGAGGTTGGTGTTATAGCAAACTATGGAGGACTGTGGAATTACATGGAAATACATTGAACACAAACAATGTCCCAATATATATTTCACCGCAGTAAGGACAGTAGAAGTTTGTTTTATTTGTGACATTGTGGAGGTTGGTGTTATAGCAAACTATGGAGGACTGTGGAATTACATGGAAATACATTGAACACAAACAATGTCCCAATATATATTTCACCGCAGTAAGGACAGTA
>CP092883.1:3087529-3210529 GCA_030710605.1 Cordylochernes scorpioides | reverse complement strand
GGAGGTTGGTGTTATAGCAAACTATGGAGGACTGTAGAATTACATGGAAATACATTGAACACAAACAATGTCCCAATATATATTTCACCGCAGTAAGGACAGTAGAAGTTTGTTTTATTTGTGACATTGTGGAGGTTGGTGTTATAGCAAACTATGGAGGACTGTAGAATTACATGGAAATACATTGAACACAAACAATGTCCCAATATATATTTCACCTGCAGTAAGGACAGTAGAAGTTTGTTTTATTTGTGACATTGTGGAGGTTGGTGTTATAGCAAACTATGGAGGACTGTAGAATTACATGGAAATACATTGAACACAAACAATGTCCCAATATATATTTCACCGCAGTAAGGACAGTAGAAGTTTGTTTTATTTGTGACATTGTGGAGGTTGGTGTTATAGCAAACTATGGAGGACTGTAGAATTACATGGAAATACATTGAACACAAACAATGTCCCAATATATATTTCACCGCAGTAAGGACAGTAGAAGTTTGTTTTATTTGTGACATTGTGAGGTTGGTGTTATAGCAAACTATGGAGGACTGTAGAATTACATGGAAATACATTGAACACAAACAATGTCCCAATATATATTTCACCGCAGTAAGGACAGTAGAAGTTTGTTTTATTTGTGACATTGTGGAGGTTGGTGTTATAGCAAACTATGGAGGACTGTGGAATTACATGGAAATACATTGAACACAAACAATGTCCCAATATATATTTCACCGCAGTAAGGACAGTAGAAGTTTGTTTTATTTGTGACATTGTGGAGGTTGGTGTTATAGCAAACTATGGAGGACTGTGGAATTACATGGAAATACATTGAACACAAACAATGTCCCAATATATATTTCACCGCAGTAAGGACAGTAGAAGTTTGTTTTATTTGTGACATTGTGGAGGTTGGTGTTATAGCAAACTATGGAGGACTGTAGAATTACATGAAATACATTGAACACAAACAATGTCCCAATATATATTTCACCGCAGTAAGGACAGTAGAAGTTTATTTTATTTGTGACATTGTGGAGGTTGGTGTTATAGCAAACTATGGAGGACTGTAGAATTACATGGAAATACATTGAACACAAACAATGTCCCAATATATATTTCACCGCAGTAAGGACAGTAGAAGTTTGTTTTATTTGTGACATTGTGGAGGTTGGTGTTATAGCAAACTATGGAGGACTGTAGAATTACATGGAAATACATTGAACACAAACAATGTCCCAATATATATTTCACCGCAGTAAGGACAGTAGAAGTTTATTTTATTTGTGACATTGTGGAGGTTGGTGTTATAGCAAACTATGGAGGACTGTAGAATTACATGGAAATACATTGAACACAAACAATGTCCCAATATATATTTCACCGCAGTAAGGACAGTAGAAGTTTGTTTTATTTGTGACATTGTGGAGGTTGGTGTTATAGCAAACTATGGAGGACTGTGGAATTACATGGAAATACATTGAACACAAACAATGTCCCAATATATATTTCACCGCAGTAAGGACAGTAGAAGTTTGTTTTATTTGTGACATTGTGGAGGTTGGTGTTATAGCAAACTATGGAGGACTGTGGAATTACATGGAAATACATTGAACACAAACAATGTCCCAATATATATTTCACCGCAGTAAGGACAGTAGAAGTTTGTTTTATTTGTGACATTGTGGAGGTTGGTGTTATAGCAAACTATGGAGGACTGTAGAATTACATGGAAATACATTGAACACAAACAATGTCCCAATATATATTTCACTGCAGTAAGGACAGTAGAAGTTTGTTTTATTTGTGACATTGTGGAGGTTGGTGTTATAGCAAACTATGGAGGACTGTAGAATTACATGGAAATACATTGAACACAAACAATGTCCCAATATATATTTCACCGCAGTAAGGACAGTAGAAGTTTGTTTTATTTGTGACATTGTGGAGGTTGGTGTTATAGCAAACTATGGAGGACTGTAGAATTACATGGAAATACATTGAACACAAACAATGTCCCAATATATATTTCACCGCAGTAAGGACAGTAGAAGTTTGTTTTATTTGTGACATTGTGGAGGTTGGTGTTATAGCAAACTATGGAGGACTGTGGAATTACATGGAAATACATTGAACACAAACAATGTCCCAATATATATTTCACCGCAGTAAGGACAGTAGAAGTTTGTTTTATTTGTGACATTGTGGAGGTTGGTGTTATAGCAAACTATGGAGGACTGTAGAATTACATGGAAATACATTGAACACAAACAATGTCCCAATATATATTTCACCGCAGTAAGGACAGTAGAAGTTTGTTTTATTTGTGACATTGTGGAGGTTGGTGTTATAGCAAACTATGGAGGACTGTAGAATTACATGGAAATACATTGAACACAAACAATGTCCCAATATATATTTCACCGCAGTAAGGACAGTAGAAGTTTGTTTTATTTGTGACATTGTGGAGGTTGGTGTTATAGCAAACTATGGAGGACTGTGGAATTACATGGAAATACATTGAACACAAACAATGTCCCAATATATATTTCACCGCAGTAAGGACAGTAGAAGTTTGTTTTATTTGTGACATTGTGGAGGTTGGTGTTATAGCAAACTATGGAGGACTGTGGAATTACATGGAAATACATTGAACACAAACAATGTCCCAATATATATTTCACCGCAGTAAGGACAGTAAAAGTTTGTTTTATTTGTGACATTGTGGAGGTTGGTGTTATAGCAAACTATGGAGGACTGTGGAATTACATGGAAATACATTGAACACAAACAATGTCCCAATATTTTATCACCGCAGTAAGGACAGTAGAAGTTTGTTTTATTTGTGACATTGTGGAGGTTGGTGTTATAGCAAACTATGGAGGACTGTGGAATTACATGGAAATACATTGAACACAAACAATGTCCCAATATATATTTCACCGCAGTAAGGACAGTAGAAGTTTGTTTTATATGTGACATTGTGGAGGTTGGTGTTATAGCAAACTATGGAGGACTGTGGAATTACATGGAAATACATTGAACACAAACAATGTCCCAATATATATTTCACCGCAGTAAGGACAGTAGAAGTTTGTTTTATTTGTGACATTGTGGAGGTTGGTGTTATAGCAAACTATGGAGGACTGTAGAATTACATAGAAATACATTGAACACTAACAATGTCCCAATATATATTTCACCGCAGTAAGGACAGTAGAAGTTTGTTTTATTTGTGACATTGTGGAGGTTGGTGTTATAGCAAACTATGGAGGACTGTGGAATTACATGGAAATACATTGAACACAAACAATGTCCCAATATATATTTCACCGCAGTAAGGACAGTAGAAATTTGTTTTATTTGTGACATTGTGGAGGTTGGTGTTATAGCAAACTATGGAGGACTGTGGAATTACATGGAAATACATTGAACACAAACAATGTCCCAATATATATTTCACCGCAGTAAGGACAGTAGAAGTTTGTTTTATTTGTGACATTGTGGAGGTTGGTGTTATAGCAAACTATGGAGGACTGTGGAATTACATAGAAATACATTGAACACAAACAATGTCCCAATATATATTTCACAGCAGTAAGGACAGTAGAAGTTTGTTTTATTTGTGACATTGTGGAGGTTGGTGTTATAGCAAACTATGGAGGACTGTGGAATTACATGGAAATACATTGAACACAAACAATGTCCCAATATATATTTCACCGCAGTAAGGACAGTAGAAGTTTGTTTTATTTGTGACATTGTGGAGGTTGGTGTTATAGCAAACTATGGAGGACTGTGGAATTACATGGAAATACATTGAACACAAACAATGTCCCAATATATATTTCACCGCAGTAAGGACAGTAGAAGTTTGTTTTATTTGTGACATTGTGGAGGTTGGTGTTATAGCAAACTATGGAGGACTGTGGAATTACATGGAAATACATTGAACACAAACAATGTCCCAATATATATTTCACCGCAGTAAGGACAGTAGAAGTTTGTTTTATTTGTGACATTGTGGAGGTTGGTGTTATAGCAAACTATGGAGGACTGTGGAATTACATGGAAATACATTGAACACAAACAATGTCCCAATATATATTTCACCGCAGTAAGGACAGTAGAAGTTTGTTTTATTTGTGACATTGTGGAGGTTGGTGTTATAGCAAACTATGGAGGACTGTGGAATTACATGGAAATACATTGAACACAAACAATGTCCCAATATATATTTCACCGCAGTAAGGACAGTAGAAGTTTGTTTTATTTGTGACATTGTGGAGGTTGGTGTTATAGCAAACTATGGAGGACTGTGGAATTACATGGAAATACATTGAACACAAACAATGTCCCAATATATATTTCACCGCAGTAAGGACAGTAGAAGTTTGTTTTATTTGTGACATTGTGGAGGTTGGTGTTATAGCAAACTATGGAGGACTGTAGAATTACATGGAAATACATTGAACACAAACAATGTCCCAATATATATTTCACCGCAGTAAGGACAGTAGAAGTTTGTTTTATTTGTGACATTGTGGAGGTTGGTGTTATAGCAAACTATGGAGGACTGTGGAATTACATGGAAATACATTGAACACAAACAATGTCCCAATATATATTTCACCGCAGTAAGGACAGTAGAAGTTTGTTTTATTTGTGACATTGTGGAGGTTGGTGTTATAGCAAACTATGGAGGACTGTAGAATTACATGGAAATACATTGAACACAAACAATGTCCCAATATATATTTCACCGCAGTAAGGACAGTAGAAGTTTGTTTTATTTGTGACATTGTGGAGGTTGGTGTTATAGCAAACTATGGAGGACTGTGGAATTACATGGAAATACATTGAACACAAACAATGTCCCAATATATATTTCACCGCAGTAAGGACAGTAGAAGTTTGTTTTATTTGTGACATTGTGGAGGTTGGTGTTATAGCAAACTATGGAGGACTGTAGAATTACATGGAAATACATTGAACACAAACAATGTCCCAATATATATTTCACCGCAGTAAGGACAGTAGAAGTTTGTTTTATTTGTGACATTGTGGAGGTTGGTGTTATAGCAAACTATGGAGGACTGTGGAATTACATGGAAATACATTGAACACAAACAATGTCCCAATATATATTTCACCGCAGTAAGGACAGTAGAAGTTTGTTTTATTTGTGACATTGTGGAGGTTGGTGTTATAGCAAACTATGGAGGACTGTGGAATTACATGGAAATACATTGAACACAAACAATGTCCCAATATATATTTCACCGCAGTAAGGACAGTAGAAGTTTGTTTTATTTGTGACATTGTGGAGGTTGGTGTTATAGCAAACTATGGAGGACTGTGGAATTACATAGAAATACATTGAACACAAACAATGTCCCAATATATATTTCACCGCAGTAAGGACAGTAGAAGTTTGTTTTATTTGTGACATTGTGGAGGTTGGTGTTATAGCAAACTATGGAGGACTGTGGAATTACATGGAAATACATTGAACACAAACAATGTCCCAATATATATTTCACCGCAGTAAGGACAGTAGAAGTTTGTTTTATTTGTGACATTGTGGAGGTTGGTGTTATAGCAAACTATGGAGGACTGTGGAATTACATGGAAATACATTGAACACAAACAATGTCCCAATATATATTTCACCGCAGTAAGGACAGTAGAAGTTTGTTTTATTTGTGACATTGTGGAGGTTGGTGTTATAGCAAACTATGGAGGACTGTGGAATTACATGGAAATACATTGAACACAAACAATGTCCCAATATATATTTCACCGCAGTAAGGACAGTAGAAGTTTGTTTTATTTGTGACATTGTGGAGGTTGGTGTTATAGCAAACTATGGAGGACTGTGGAATTACATGGAAATACATTGAACACAAACAATGTCCCAATATATATTTCACCGCAGTAAGGACAGTAGAAGTTTGTTTTATTTGTGACATTGTGGAGGTTGGTGTTATAGCAAACTATGGAGGACTGTGGAATTACATGGAAATACATTGAACACAAACAATGTCCCAATATATATTTCACCGCAGTAAGGACAGTAGAAGTTTGTTTTATTTGTGACATTGTGGAGGTTGGTGTTATAGCAAACTATGGAGGACTGTGGAATTACATGGAAATACATTGAACACAAACAATGTCCCAATATATATTTCACCGCAGTAAGGACAGTAGAAGTTTGTTTTATTTGTGACATTGTGGAGGTTGGTGTTATAGCAAACTATGGAGGACTGTAGAATTACATGGAAATACATTGAACACAAACAATGTCCCAATATATATTTCACCGCAGTAAGGACAGTAGAAGTTTGTTTTATTTGTGACATTGTGGAGGTTGGTGTTATAGCAAACTATGGAGGACTGTGGAATTACATGGAAATACATTGAACACAAACAATGTCCCAATATATATTTCACCGCAGTAAGGACAGTAGAAGTTTGTTTTATTTGTGACATTGTGGAGGTTGGTGTTATAGCAAACTATGGAGGACTGTGGAATTACATGGAAATACATTGAACACAAACAATGTCCCAATATATATTTCACCGCAGTAAGGACAGTAGAAGTTTGTTTTATTTGTGACATTGTGGAGGTTGGTGTTATAGCAAACTATGGAGGACTGTGGAATTACATGGAAATACATTGAACACAAACAATGTCCCAATATATATTTCACCGCAGTAAGGACAGTAGAAGTTTGTTTTATTTGTGACATTGTGGAGGTTGGTGTTATAGCAAACTATGGAGGACTGTAGAATTACATGGAAATACATTGAACACAAACAATGTCCCAATATATATTTCACCGCAGTAAGGACAGTAGAAGTTTGTTTTATTTGTGACATTGTGGAGGTTGGTGTTATAGCAAACTATGGAGGACTGTGAATTACATGGAAATACATTGAACACAAACAATGTCCCAATATATATTTCACCGCAGTAAGGACAGTAGAAGTTTGTTTTATTTGTGACATTGTGGAGGTTGGTGTTATAGCAAACTATGGAGGACTGTGGAATTACATGGAAATACATTGAACACAAACAATGTCCCAATATATATTTCACCGCAGTAAGGACAGTAGAAGTTTGTTTTATTTGTGACATTGTGGAGGTTGGTGTTATAGCAAACTATGGAGGACTGTGGAATTACATGGAAATACATTGAACACAAACAATGTCCCAATATATATTTCACCGCAGTAAGGACAGTAGAAGTTTGTTTTATTTGTGACATTGTGGAGGTTGGTGTTATAGCAAACTATGGAGGACTGTGGAATTACATGGAAATACATTGAACACAAACAATGTCCCAATATATATTTCACCGCAGTAAGGACAGTAGAAGTTTGTTTTATTTGTGACATTGTGGAGGTTGGTGTTATAGCAAACTATGGAGGACTGTAGAATTACATGGAAATACATTGAACACAAACAATGTCCCAATATATATTTCACTGCAGTAAGGACAGTAGAAGTTTGTTTTATTTGTGACATTGTGGAGGTTGGTGTTATAGCAAACTATGGAGGACTGTAGAATTACATAGAAATACATTGAACACAAACAATGTCCCAATATATATTTCACCGCAGTAAGGACAGTAGAAGTTTGTTTTATTTGTGACATTGTGGAGGTTGGTGTTATAGCAAACTATGGAGGACTGTGGAATTACATGGAAATACATTGAACACAAACAATGTCCCAATATATATTTCACCGCAGTAAGGACAGTAGAAGTTTGTTTTATTTGTGACATTGTGGAGGTTGGTGTTATAGCAAACTATGGAGGACTGTGGAATTACATGGAAATACATTGAACACAAACAATGTCCCAATATATATTTCACCGCAGTAAGGACAGTAGAAGTTTGTTTTATTTGTGACATTGTGGAGGTTGGTGTTATAGCAAACTATGGAGGACTGTGGAATTACATGGAAATACATTGAACACAAACAATGTCCCAATATATATTTCACCGCAGTAAGGACAGTAGAAGTTTGTTTTATTTGTGACATTGTGGAGGTTGGTGTTATAGCAAACTATGGAGGACTGTGGAATTACATGGAAATACATTGAACACAAACAATGTCCCAATATATATTTCACCGCAGTAAGGACAGTAGAAGTTTGTTTTATTTGTGACATTGTGGAGGTTGGTGTTATAGCAAACTATGGAGGACTGTGGAATTACATGGAAATACATTGAACACAAACAATGTCCCAATATATATTTCACCGCAGTAAGGACAGTAGAAGTTTGTTTTATTTGTGACATTGTGGAGGTTGGTGTTATAGCAAACTATGGAGGACTGTGGAATTACATGGAAATACATTGAACACAAACAATGTCCCAATATATATTTCACCGCAGTAAGGACAGTAGAAGTTTGTTTTATTTGTGACATTGTGGAGGTTGGTGTTATAGCAAACTATGGAGGACTGTGGAATTACATGGAAATACATTGAACACAAACAATGTCCCAATATATATTTCACCGCAGTAAGGACAGTAGAAGTTTGTTTTATTTGTGACATTGTGGAGGTTGGTGTTATAGCAAACTATGGAGGACTGTGGAATTACATGGAAATACATTGAACACAAACAATGTCCCAATATATATTTCACCGCAGTAAGGACAGTAGAAGTTTGTTTTATTTGTGACATTGTGGAGGTTGGTGTTATAGCAAACTATGGAGGACTGTAGAATTACATGGAAATACATTGAACACAACATGTCCCAATATATATTTCACCGCAGTAAGGACAGTAGAAGTTTGTTTTATTTGTGACATTGTGGAGGTTGGTGTTATAGCAAACTATGGAGGACTGTGGAATTACATGGAAATACATTGAACACAAACAATGTCCCAATATATATTTCACCGCAGTAAGGACAGTAGAAGTTTGTTTTATTTGTGACATTGTGGAGGTTGGTGTTATAGCAAACTATGGAGGACTGTGGAATTACATGGAAATACATTGAACACAAACAATGTCCCAATATATATTTCACCGCAGTAAGGACAGTAGAAGTTTGTTTTATTTGTGACATTGTGGAGGTTGGTGTTATAGCAAACTATGGAGGACTGTGGAATTACATGGAAATACATTGAACACAAACAATGTCCCAATATATATTTCACCGCAGTAAGGACAGTAGAAGTTTGTTTTATTTGTGACATTGTGGAGGTTGGTGTTATAGCAAACTATGGAGGACTGTGGAATTACATGGAAATACATTGAACACAAACAATGTCCCAATATATATTTCACCGCAGTAAGGACAGTAGAAGTTTGTTTTATTTGTGACATTGTGGAGGTTGGTGTTATAGCAAACTATGGAGGACTGTGGAATTACATGGAAATACATTGAACACAAACAATGTCCCAATATATATTTCACCGCAGTAAGGACAGTAGAAGTTTGTTTTATTTGTGACATTGTGGAGGTTGGTGTTATAGCAAACTATGGAGGACTGTGGAATTACATGGAAATACATTGAACACAAACAATGTCCCAATATATATTTCACCGCAGTAAGGACAGTAGAAGTTTGTTTTATTTGTGACATTGTGGAGGTTGGTGTTATAGCAAACTATGGAGGACTGTGGAATTACATGGAAATACATTGAACACAAACAATGTCCCAATATATATTTCACCGCAGTAAGGACAGTAGAAGTTTGTTTTATTTGTGACATTGTGGAGGTTGGTGTTATAGCAAACTATGGAGGACTGTGGAATTACATGGAAATACATTGAACATCGAACAATGTCCCAATATATATTTCACCGCAGTAAGGACAGTAGAAGTTTGTTTTATTTGTGACATTGTGGAGGTTGGTGTTATAGCAAACTATGGAGGACTGTGGAATTACATGGAAATACATTGAACACAAACAATGTGCCAATATATATTTCACCGCAGTAAGGACAGTAGAAGTTTGTTTTATTTGTGACATTGTGGAGGTTGGTGTTATAGCAAACTATGGAGGACTGTGGAATTACATGGAAATACATTGAACACAAACAATGTCCCAATATATATTTCACCGCAATAAGGACAGTAGAAGTTTGTTTTATTTGTGACATTGTGGAGGTTGGTGTTATAGCAAACTATGGAGGACTGTGGAATTACATGGAAATACATTGAACACAAACAATGTCCCAATATATATTTCACCGCAGTAAGGACAGTAGAAGTTTGTTTTATTTGTGACATTGTGGAGGTTGGTGTTATAGCAAACTATGGAGGACTGTGGAATTACATGGAAATACATTGAACACAAACAATGTCCCAATATATATTTCACCGCAATAAGGACAGTAGAAGTTTGTTTTATTTGTGACATTGTGGAGGTTGGTGTTATAGCAAACTATGGAGGGGACTTTGGAATTACATGGAAATACATTGAACACAAACAATGTCCCAATATATATTTCACCGCAATAAGGACAGTAGAAGTTTGTTTTATTTGTGACATTGTGGAGGTTGGTGTTATAGCAAACTATGGAGGACTGTGGAATTACATGGAAATACATTGAACACAAACAATGTCCCAATATATATTTCACCGCAATAAGGACAGTAGAAGTTTGTTTTATTTGTGACATTGTGGAGGTTGGTGTTATAGCAAAATATGGAGGACTGTAGAATTACATGGAAATACATTGAACACAAACAATGTCCCAATATATATTTCACCGCAGTAAGGACAGTAGAAGTTTGTTTTATTTGTGACATTGTGGAGGTTGGTGTTATAGCAAACTATGGAGGACTGTGGAATTACATGGAAATACATTGAACAATGTCCCAATATATATTTCAACCGCAATAAGGACAGTAGAAGTTTGTTTTATTTGTGACATTGTGGAGGTTGGTGTTATATCAAACTATGGAGGACTGTGGAATTACATGGAAATACATTGAACACAAACAATGTCCCAATATATATTTCACCGCAGTAAGGACAGTAGAAGTTTGTTTTATTTGTGACATTGTGGAGGTTGGTGTTATAGCAAACTATGGAGGACTGTAGAATTACATGGAAATACATCGAACACAAACAATGTCCCAATATATATTTCACCGCAGTAAGGACAGTAGAAGTTTGTTTTATTTGTGACATTGTGGAGGTTGGTGTTATAGCAAACTATGGAGGACTGTAGAATTACATGGAAATACATCGAACACAAACAATGTCCCAATATATATTTCACCGCAGTAAGGACAGTAGAAGTTTGTTTTATTTGTGACATTGTGGAGGTTGGTGTTATAGCAAACTATGGAGGACTGTAGAATTACATGGAAATACATTGAACACAAACAATGTCCCAATATATATTTCACCGCAATAAGGACAGTAGAAGTTTGTTTTATTTGTGACATTGTGGAGGTTGTGGTTATAGCAAACTATGGAGGACTGTAGAATTACATGGAAATACATTGAACACAAACAATGTCCCAATATATATTTCACCACAGTAAGGACAGTAGAAGTTTGTTTTATATGTGACATTGTGGAGGTTGGAGTTATAGCAAACTATGGAGGACTGTGGAATTACATGGAAATACATTGAACACAAACAATGTCCCAATATATATTTCACCGCAGTAAGGACAGTAGAAGTTTGTTTTATTTGTGACATTGTGGAGGTTGGTGTTATAGCAAACTATGGAGGGGACTGTGGAATTACATGGAAATACATTGAACACAAACAATGTCCCAATATATATTTCACCGCAGTAAGGACAGTAGAAGTTTGTTTTATTTGTGACATTGTGGAGGTTGGTGTTATAGCAAACTATGGAGGACTGTAGAATTACATAGAAATACATTGAACACAAACAATGTCCCAATATATATTTCACCGCAGTAAGGACAGTAGAAGTTTGTTTTATTTGTGACATTGTGGAGGTTGGTGTTATAGCAAACTATGGAGGACTGTGGAATTACATGGAAATACATTGAACACAAACAATGTCCCAATATATATTTCACCGCAGTAAGGACAGTAGAAGTTTGTTTTATTTGTGACATTGTGGAGGTTGGTGTTATAGCAAACTATGGAGGACTGTAGAATTACATGGAAATACATTGAACACAAACAATGTCCCAATATATATTTCACCGCAGTAAGGACAGTAGAAGTTTGTTTTATTTGTGACATTGTGGAGGTTGGTGTTATAGCAAACTATGGAGGACTGTGGAATTACATGGAAATACATTGAACACAAACAATGTCCCAATATATATTTCACCACAGTAAGGACAGTAGAAGTTTGTTTTATATGTGACATTGTGGAGGTTGGAGTTATAGCAAACTATGGAGGACTGTGGAATTACATGGAAATACATTGAACACAAACAATGTCCCAATATATATTTCACCGCAGTAAGGACAGTAGAAGTTTGTTTTATTTGTGACATTGTGGAGGTTGGTGTTATAGCAAACTATGGAGGGCTGTGGAATTACATGGAAATACATTGAACACAAACAATGTCCCAATATATATTTCACCGCAGTAAGGACAGTAGAAGTTTATTTTACTTGTGACATTGTGGAGGTTGGTGTTATAGCAAACTATGGAGGACTGTGGAATTACATGGAAATACATTGAACACAAACAATGTCCCAATATATATTTCACCGCAGTAAGGACAGTAGAAGTTTGTTTTATTTGTGACATTGTGGAGGTTGGTGTTATAGCAAACTATGGAGGACTGTAGAATTACATGGAAATACATCGAACACAAACAATGTCCCAATATATATTTCACCGCAGTAAGGACAGTAGAAGTTTGTTTTATTTGTGACATTGTGGAGGTTGGTGTTATAGCAAACTATGGAATTACATGGAAATACATTGAACACAAACAATGTCCCAATATATATTTCACCGCAGTAAGGACAGTAGAAGTTTGTTTTATTTGTGAAAGTCGTGTTTCTTATATAGTGATGGTTTGGTCTTATATTTAAACAGAACTGTTGTACTGGTAGCTCCTGGAATTGGTCACTTATCAGAAACTCCTGCTACAGTTGAAAGACATGTCTGACACTCTGATAAAAACCACTTCCAGGAGAGACATGTTTTAGATGATGTCTCTTGGGAGACTTTACAATGATAGAGAAAATTTTAGGAAGTTTTTGATACCGTCGGTCGTCTAGTTTTTTGAAAAAAAAGAGTCAATTTTGTTTACATCTATCTAAAAAAAGTCGCTATTGAGAAGGCTCTACATAATATCATATTTAAAAAAAAATAAAAGGAAGCCTACAGCACCCGGTGTTCCCAGGTGGTCACCCTCCCAAGTACTGACCGGGCCCGACGTTGCTTAACTTCGGTGATCGGACGAGAACCGGTGTTTTCAACGTGGTATGGCCGTAGACAGTCATTTATCAGAAACTCCTGCTACAGTTGAAAGACATGTCTGACACTCTGATAAAAACCACTTCCAGGAGAGACATGTTTTAGATGATGTCTCTTGGGAGACTTTACAATGATAGAGAAAATTTTAGGAAGTTTTTGATACCGTCGGTCGTCTAGTTTTTTGAAAAAAAAGAGTCAATTTTGTTTAGATCTATCTAAAAAAAGTCGCTATTGAGAAGGCTCTACATAATATCATATTTTAAAAAAAATAAAAGGAAGCCTACAGCACCCGGTGTTCCCAGGTGGTCACCCTCCTAAGTACTGACCGGGCCCGACGTTGCTTAACTTCGGTGATCGGACGAGAAACGGTGTTTTCAACGTGGTATGGCCGTAGACAAGAGTATTAGTCTAAGAGATCTATTTAAGTTGTATTTATTTTAAAAATTAGTTCCCAAATAGTCCAGGTATATATTATTTCTATTAAAAGCGTATATAGATAGGAGCTCTCTTGAAAGTAACATGGCATCAAAAAAAACGGAGCCATTCTAGTAGAATTCAACAACCATAAATAAAATCTTATCAAATACTAACAAATAAAATTTCAGCATATATATTTAAAAAAAAAAAAGTTATTATGATTTTCTCTTCTTGTTTATAAATATTCCTTTAATTTCGTTATTAAACTTTGTCAAATAAAATTTAATGGGGAGGAGGTAGTGCCATCTATTATAAAAATTTGAAACTATTCTTCACTATAAAATATTGTGATTAAAAAAAGCGTTAATTTTGTATGTAAATTTTTAACATATTTATAATCAAATAAATATAATTTTAATATAATATATATTTGAATATCGTATATAAATGAATATACTAAAAAAAAAAAATGTTTTTTCTTAAGCAATTTTATTCATTTTGGCTACCATCCACACGGGCCACATCCTGGGATATCTTACTTTCTGACATCGTGAAATGGATCAGGATTGAAGGTGTCATAACTCCAGTGGACCTGACAGAGTTCTCTAATCCAAGTTTAGACAGGACTCTAATCCTGGCACTGAACCTTTGTCCGTATAACTCCGCCTTTGCCGGTCCCAAGCCCGGATAAAAAAGGAGGAAGGGAGCAGTAACAAGCTCACTAAAAAACCTGGGCTCAGCTGGCCATGCTGATAGTACCCTGTAAGGGCTCCTAATCCAGGGATACAGGATGAACAGCGTTTGTACTCCATGTTAGGAGCAGCTGCACATGGCGTCTGTTCCTCATGTCAGAGGTGGCCATTTCTTTTGGAGCTAAGTCGGCCTGCCACTGAGTAGTGCTTCCAGTCTTAATGACAAAGACAGACGCATTCTACCTCACCCAGTCATGATCTCAAACTTTACAAGCTTGATACCCTAATATGATTGAGTGGAGATAAGACAGAAGAAGAAGAAGTATAACTCTCTTTTATAACACTGGCCAACAACAGCATTTATTATTGCTGTCAAAGTAACATTATTCTAAGAATTTTTCCGTAGATTTCAAATCTTCAAATTTTTCTTTCTATCAGCAACCGTTTTCTATATACTTCGGTGCAGTGTTGCCAATTTGAAGACGTTTTATTGTTTCTATTCCAACGGTACAGAGTCCAACTCCAGTAGAAATCAACGACGCTGTGATAATAACAAGTCAATCTTTTATTAAAATATTCATTGAAGAAATATTCACTTATTTTTATAGAAAACTCATCAATGCCAAGTAAAGTATGTTTCCCTAAAAGCCAATACTACAAAGCC
Organism: Cordylochernes scorpioides; assembly: GCA_030710605.1. Taxonomy (NCBI): domain Eukaryota; kingdom Metazoa; phylum Arthropoda; class Arachnida; order Pseudoscorpiones; family Chernetidae; genus Cordylochernes; species Cordylochernes scorpioides. The sequence continues at coordinate 3,195,346 of CP092883.1, read as the reverse complement.
AAGTTTAGTTCCCATTTCTGCCACACGAGCGCTCCCATCGAGCTGATGTTTGAGCTATAAATTAAAACATCAATTGATTACTGTTTTATGTAAATATTACAGGATTCTTCATTTTATAGCGCCTACATGCATAATAATTCTTAAATAATTTTTGAAAAATTCTCATATTGGTTTTCTGAAGGAGGAAAAAGATAAAAATAGGAATCAAAAGATTATTTAATTTATAGGCCCAATATCAGCTCGATGGTGGCGCTCAAGTGGCAGAAGTGGGAACTAAAATTAGCTTTGTATTATTTACGTCCTGTTTAAAGGTAAATTTGACTGTGGTCACGTGTCTTTGGGGTGTATAATTATAAATACAAAATTATAAAGCTGACCCTATCTTAATTGTAACTTTAAAAGAGATAAATAATACATTGTAAATTTTAGTTCCAATTTCTACCACTTGAGCGCCACCGTCGAGCTACTATCTGGTCCATAAAATTTGATTAATAATAAAATCATCTGCTTTCAATTTTAATTAAAATAAAATGGTTTATAAATTTACTTTATTTTCTTAGTAAAGTGTCCATTTTGATCGGTATAAATGTTTTTGATAAACATTTTACCTTTTTTCCCCACCTCGATATTCCATTATTTCACAGAGAAAATTTATGGAAGTCTTTGATGTTGTCGGTCGTCTGCTTTTTTTAATAGGACAGTCAATTTTTTTTCGCACTAGTTATCTAAAAAAAGTCGCTATTGAAAAAGTTTTATACAAATAGTACCACATGCACGTGTAATAATTGGTGTGTATTTGATAAAAAAATATCTGTATTCAAATTATTTATATATAATTTTATTAGGGATAATAACCAGAAAAAAAAAAAAAAAAAAAGGAAGCCTACAGCACCCGGTGTTCCCAGGTGGTCACCCTCCCAAGTACTGACCGGGCCCGACGTTGCTTAACTTCGGTGATCGGACGAGAACCGGTGTTTTCAACGTGGTATGGCAGTAGGCGTAAGGTATGGTCTAAGAGATCTATTTAAGCTGTATCTCTTTTAAAAAATAAAACATATTCAATAAAAATTCAATATAAGAAATTCAGCATTTAAAATAACACAAAAAGTAACTAATGAAGCCATAGAAACGACGCCATTTACAGTTATATATTTATTTTTCACAACTATAAAGAAAGCTTCTAAAAATAATTGATTCCAAATAAAAAAGAAGTCTCCCAAAAGAAGTAATATATTCGAAAAGTGAGTTAAATTTTTAACTCTCCGACCAGTGTTTGAAATATTTGTAAACATCATTTTACAACTTGAGATAAATATATCAAAATATTTATTCACGAGCAAGTGGTGCCATCTATCCTAACAATAGAAAACTATTTTTGAAAAAAAAAATCGAATCAAATTAAATACTCAAGTTTCATGCGAAATGTACGTTATATTTAAATGGTATTTTATTAAAATAAAAATAATAGAAATTTAGTAAATCTCATATCAATAAATTTTAATGACAATATAAAAATTAGTCTTTAACTTCTTCAATTCAACACCCAAAAGGGATATCAGAACATTTGATTGAATTAACGTCCATGTTGACATATTGGTTAGATGATTAGCTTAACATCAACTCATTAAAATAATATTTTTAGGAAAATACGATTTTTTTAAATATTAATTATTGATATGAATTGAAACCATATTGGATTCTTTTTGTTTAGTTCATTTAGAGTATAACTGGGGGGTCGGTGGAAGGCTGGTTAAACCGTTTTGTTTTCGACCACTACGACCCGGGTTCGATTCCCACATTGGACACTTTTTTTCTGTTTAAAAAAAAAAAAAATGCTCCAATGGCCCTCGATTCTTGCAAAAATCCAACCCCACCAGCGAGTGCAAGTAACCAAACGGGGCTCTAGCACATTTGTAAGTGCAAAGTCAAACTGCTTTCACATGTGTAGACATGTGGTGTACTTGCAGTAAAAAAGCAGTCGCTAACTACCCACCATGATTATCATGGCCTGTACCACGTGTACTAGGGATAAGCAAAAAAAAAGAGTATAACTTTTTTAATTAAAAACTCCATTTGGTTCATAGCTTTCAGCTTGATTCAATTTGGTGTTGAAATATAATACAATAAAATAAGACCTAATCCAAATAATTTAATAGTGTGTGACATTTTGGTAACAGCATTGTTACCATTATTGCATTTTTTCTTTTGACTGATGATGGTAACAATGCTGTTGCCGAAACGTCACACACTATTAAATTATTTGGATTAGGTCTTATTTTCTTGTATTATAATCTGTTATGAAAATTTGGAACTATTATAGATGCGTATGATTCTTTTAAAAATAAAAACAATTTCTACTGCCCTTACTGCAATGGAAAAATTAATGGGAGGGCCTGGCTCATCAGTGGTGAACCAGAAATTGTTTAATTTTTAAAAGAATCATACGTGTCTATAATAGTTTCAAATTTTCATAACAGATGACATGCTTATGTATCATAACATAGTCTAAATTTCAAAATAATATGACATAAAACGAAAACATGAAACATAATATTCATAAAAATAATTCATATAACCACATATATTAATTAGAATTAATATTTCCCAAATTATGCAACATATATGTAAATCTAAATATGTTAATTATTCAATCAGGCCAATATGCAAAATAATAGCTACATATATAAAATGTAATCTCAGATTAGATGGATAGTCGCTTATTAACTCCTGTAGAGGGGCGTATGGGCCCGAAAGCTTGTGTTATAATTATGAAATAAAAGATACGCAGCCCTAGATGCTTTGTTTTTACTTATTTATAACATAGACAGTTATGATGATTTATCATGATCATCAATTCATCTCAACATTCACAGTGCTAGTGGATGGTTCTGTCCTCCCAAGATAACAACAGTCTTTGATTTCCAGACTTAAGTCTGGTCATCTATGGACAATGACTTTCCAGAATGGTTGCAAGGTTTTCCTACTATGTACTAAGTGTCAACCTGCAAACCCAAAAAAAATTATTGACTGTATTGACTTATCCATTGATGAGATCTACTCTGCATCCCCAGCACAGACACCATCAACAAGCTTTACAAGCTTGATACCTTAATATGATTACTGAGTGGAGATAAGTAAGAAGAAGAAGATAGTGCTAGTGGACAATTTTTAGGATATCCAAATATATTAACTCGTCAAAATAATATTTTTAGGAAATATACACTTGTAATATATATTCATTGACAAGTGGAAAGTCTTTGATTTCACTGGTCATCTATTTTTTGAAGGAGACAGAGGTTGTTCACACTTGGTTATCTTGTGTGTCTTCAATAAAGGTCACTGTAATATCTTTCAGAGTTATTGTCTGAATCCCGATATACATGGTAAAAGGTACAACTTCTTTAAGTTTTGTCCATGAGTGTATATTGGTTATCTTGTGTGTCTTCAGTAAAGGTCACTGTAATATCTTTCAGAGTTATTGTCTGAATCCTTATATACATGCTAAAAGGTACAACTTCCTTAAGTTTTGTCCATGAGTGTATCTTTCAGAGTTATTGTCTGAATACCAATATACATGCTAAAATGTACAACTTCCTTGAGTTTTGTCCATGAGTGTATCTTTCAGAGTTATTGTTTGAATACCAATATACATGCTAAAATGTACAACTTCCTTGAGTTTTGTCCATGAGTGTATACACACTTGGTTATCTCGTGTGTCTTCAATAAAGGTCACTGTAATATCTTTCAGAGTTATTGTCTCAATCCCGATATACATGCTGAAAGGTACAACTTCCATAAGTTTTGTCTATAAGTGTATATTGGTTATCTTGTGTGTCTTCAATAAAGGTCACTGTAATATCTTTCATGAATATAAATTGATGTTAAATTTTACACAAATAAATTTACTGGCAATGTGTTTCTTTTTTAAATCTCTACAGACCTTACTGCAATGATATGATTTAATGAATGAGAGGGCTTGGCTCATCAGTAGTGAACCCTCTCAGCGGTTTCGCCAAATTAATCTCTAGACCGCTCTACTATTGTATTGGACTGGTTTTGTTATATACCCTGCATTTTCTATGGAAGGCAGCTAAATGGTGTTTAGTGAACTATGGACATAAGCTTATAGGTCTGTAGAGGTACATACATATAAATTTCAAGGTATTGCATCGAGCAAAGCTCTTCCGCGCAAAACATGTTTTTATAACCATTATATATCAGTAAATTAAATTTTATTGCCCTCTACAGACCTATAAGCTTATGTCCATAGTTCACTAAACACCATTTAGCTGCCTTCCATAGAAAATGCAGGGTATATAACAAAACCAGTCCAATACAATAGTAGAGCGGTCTAGAGATTAATTTGGCGAAACCGCTGAGAGGGTTCACTACTGATGAGCCAAGCCCTCTCATTCATTAAATCATATCATTGCAGTAAGGTCTGTAGAGATTTAAAAAAGAAACGCATTGCCAGTAAATTTATTTGTGTAAAATTTAACGATAGAGGGCAATAAAATTTAATTTACTGATAAATTGATGTCTATTGATCCAATGGATTCCACAGTCCCATTCATCAAAGTAACAATGGAGGAACATCTGGAGTAAAGTTAAAAACACATTTTATTTCAGGCCATTCATACTTACCGATGATACAGTTTTAGGATAGAGCTTTCTTGTATAAGCTTTATTCTAAAATGGTTTTTAATTTTTTAAATTTTTATTATCCCTAATACACATGGTACAGGCCATGATAATCATGGTGGGTAGAAGTTGGTGACTGCATTTACTGTAATTGCACCACATGCCTATATATGTAAAAAAGCAGTGCACTTACAAATGTGCCAGAACCCTGTTTGGTTACTCTTACTCTCTGGTGGGATTGGACTTTTGCAAGAATGGGGGGCCTTTGGAGCATTTTTTTTTTATTATAAAAAAAGTGCGCAATGTGGGATTTAAACCTGGGTCATAGCAGTCGAAAACCAACGATTTAGACCATCCTTACACCGACCCCCTTTTCTCAAATGGTGAGTGTTAAAATATTTTTTTTTTTATTATGCCTTTTGTCATTATACAATGTCATGGAGACATGTATCTTGTTGTGGTACAAGTCCCATACATGAGAGTCTGGGGTTGTTGTCTCCTCCAGATGGTATATGTTGCGATGTAATCTCAAGTTAATAAGACCAAATCCAAATAAACCGAATGTTACCAAAATGTCACACATTATTTATTAATTTGTATTTGGTCTTATTACCTTGTGTTTATAATCTATAATCCAAATTGGGCCTTATCTGTGATGTAATCTGTAAATAATTCATAGAATGTACAATAGAAAGGTTATCATCCTGATTGTTTATTTTTATACAGAGACAGTTCGAGATAGGCTGTTTGTAGATAAATAGTTGATAGAAAAACCATAAGTTAGGGAGTTCCCTCTATAAAAATAAATAAAATAATCTTATTCTTTCTTATCTACAAGAAGAGGCGGCCATTTCTTTTGGAGCTAAGTCGGCCTGCCACTGAGTAATGCTCCCAGTCTTAACGACCAAAACAGACACATTCTACTTCACCCAGTCATGATGGTTGTCAAATAAAATAATTAATTGATCATCTTAGTATTCTGATTTGTAAAGAAAACAAAACACATATTGGGAAGATTCTAACTCTGCTTTCAAATATGATCTTCCTTTTCTGTGTGGAATGGTTGTGTGCGTGTTTGGTGTGGCTTATGGAAAGGCTTCTGATATAATTATTTTTATAAAATAATTTATTTGAAGCCTCGAAATATATAGAGAGGAAAGAAACACAAGGTAATAAGACCAAATCCAAATAAATAAATAGTGTACACACAAGTAGACACAATATTTATTTATTTGGATTTGGTCTTATTACCTTGTGTTTATAATCTATAATCCATATTGTGCCTTATCAAAGAGGGGAAATAAGTAACGGCTGCTGGAAGCAAGCCTTGTTGTTCGAACGACGCGCGTGCCAAGAATCCTGGATGCCGTCCGCGCAGGTGTTCTCCCAGCTCGTGCTTGCTGAGGTGTAGTGAGGCCGCCACACTATCGCCCATATATGTAGTGAAGCTTTGTCCGCGCTCGCTGAAGCAAAGTGTGGTCGTCACATGTGTTTGAGGTGGGACAGATATGGGGTAGGTTGGTGATCTAAGGCAGGTACCACAAGTTCCCCAGCAGTTCCTGTATATTAAACTATTAACACAAAGCAATAACGCGACATCTATACATATAAAATGAAAGGATTTAAAAGCACGAAGGTTTCTTTTATACATAATACAAACTTCTACTGTCCTTACTGCGATGAAAAAAAATATATTGGGAGGGCTTGGCTCATCAGTGGTGAACCCTCCCAGCGGTTTCGCCAATCCACCAGACCGCTTCTCAGAGCTCTAATACTGTATTGGACGATTCTGCTTATATACGCAGCACTGTGAAGGATGTAATTTCAGAAATGGTTTTCAAGAAAACTATGGACATAAGCTTATAGGACAGTAGAAATATATATTTTTTCATCGCAGTAAGGACAGTAGAAGTTTGTATTATGTATAAAAGAAACATTCATGCTTTTAAATCCTTTCATTTTATATTAAACTATGTCTATGGGGCTCTGGCACATTTTGTAAGTGCAAAGTCAAACTACTTTTCACATATGTAGACATTTGGTATACTTACAATAAAAACAGTTGCCTACTTCTACCCACCATGATTATTATCACGGTCTGTATTATGTGTACTAGGAATAAGCAAAAAAAAAGATGTCTCTCTTTCCCATAGAAATTGTCATTTAACTCTCTACAGTTAAAAACTACTTTCATTTATTTTTGATTTACTTTTAAAAAAATTTCTGTGAATCTATATTATAAGTGTGTTGTATGCCTTTGCGGAGTCAGTAGCCTGATGAAGTACAACTGTGTGAAAGCTTGCTTCTCTTTTTTTTGAATAATTGAAACTGATTGTACATAGCTACAAGAATATAAGACTTAATCCAAATAAATTAATAGTGTGTGATGTTTCTGTTACAGCGTTGTTACTGAAACAGCACACACTATATATTTATTTGTATTAGGTCTTATTTTTTTGTAGCTATAATCTATAATCCAAATTGTGATTTATCATTCCTGATTGTACATATTTATATCTCCTTGAATATAGAGCAATCCATATGAAATTATTAATTAAAAGGCTTAATTTGAGATGTAAAATAAAACATTTTATTTAATACAAAATGTCAATATTTCAATAGGCTGTATGCCTAACTTCAAAACAGTTTAATAACAATAATAAGGCACAATTTGGATTATAGATTATAAACACAAGGTAATAAGACCAAATCCAAATAAATAAATAGTGTGTGACGTTTTGGTAACAGTGTTGTTACCATCTTCAGACAAAAGTACATTAACTTGATAAAGAGAGAAAAATCAAAGATAAGGAGGATAAGTTTCTTTTATGAACAAACAATCAAGCTTTCGGGCACAAAAGCTTGATTGTTTGTTCATAAAAGAAACTTATCCTCCTTATCTTTGATTTTTCTCTCTTTATCAAGTTACTCCAGAGGATTTTAATTTATTTAATTATTAAAAGTACATTAAACACAAATTACCTTGTGTTTAATGTACAGCTACCATAAGAGTAGACTTACCACAGATGTTGTCATACTTATTTATATAACACAGTTTTTCCAATAAATATAAGAATGTATTTTGACATCTGTCTCCCCTCACCACAAGAGCCAAGACGACGTAAACAAAAAAGTACTACTGGCCCAGGGGGACTGTGGGATCAAAGAAGAGGTCATCTGAAGAAGAGATAGACGGGTGGAGAACAGACAGTCACATCTGTGGTGTGGCAAGTTGTCTCTGGGAGTATGACCGTGATCCGGGATGTCAGAGGACAGCTTGGAAGATCCTTCTGGTGGTGGAGACATCCTTCATTCTACTGACGGCTACTGTCTCTACATAGAACTGACTTCTTGTTATTTAGATGTCTTGTACGTTGACAACGACGGCTGGGATGTGTCATAGCAGTATATACAAAACTAGTGATTTACAACAATACTATAATAAAGCACAATTTGGATTATAGATTATAATACAATAAGACCTAATCAAAATAATTTAATAGTGTGTGACGTTTTGGCAACAGCACTGTCACCATCATCAGACAAAGGAATAAATGAGATTTATTCTTTTGTTTGATGATGGTGACAATGCTGTTGCCGAAACGTCACACACTATTAAATTATTTGGATTAGGTCTTATTTTCTTGTAACAAGATAATACTGTTTCACCCTTCCATACGTCATCCATTCATATATAGACCATCACTCTTCATATATTCAACCTTTTCATACGTCATCCAAAAGTTAGAAATATTAAATATTTCTCTTTGAAATTAAAAATGATTTTTCATAAATAAAAAAGAAACTTATGCGGTTAAACTGTTTGTATAGCTTTATAATTATACGCCGCAGTCATTTATAAGTATAATACTGTTTATTTACACTGATACCACCAAATTGTATTAAAATACAATTTTTATTGAACCAGAAGACTAAATGTTATATCTTATGTCAAATACTAGTGTGTTAAAGGTTCCTGAGGAAAGGTTCACAAGCTGGTGTGTTTTCAACAGTGAAAGGGTTAATTGAATGAAAGTACGTTGGATTTGCCATCGCAGACTATGGACATGCAAAAGATCCACTGGATTTATGAAGAACTTAAAGACATTTTTGCATATTGTAACTATTTATACTTCATATACATATCTCTCCTGGTTTGACTATTTGGGCTTATGTTTTATTTGCAGATATTTGTAATTGCCTTGTTTCTCTATGCTTATGAGGATGTTAAATGTTATTACACAAGAATTAAAATTTTATTTGCATATTTAAAATTGTCTTGTTTCTTTATTTGTGTTTATGATCGTATCAAATGTTATTATACATGAATTCAAATTTTATTTGCATATATTTGGAATTGCTTTGTTTCTCTCTTTGTGCTTATGAGAAGATTTTAAATATTAGTACATTAGAATTTCATTTATATTTGCATATCGGCAATTGCTCTTAAAGAGATAACATGGGATTTAATGATAAGGTAAAATTTATTGACCAAATCAAAAATCAATTCTTCACTCAGAGTATTAGATTCAATGGTTCTCTCAACTTTGCTATATGCAGTTCTGATTTGGGCAAATAACCAGCAAACCTTGGTAGACAGGGTTCAGGACAATTTTCTCCGGCGGCTCTTAAAATTTACCTAGCTATACTCCCGGTTATATTCTGTGCATGGGATGTGGACAAACATCACTGGGAGTTACAGTGTTGAGATTAACACTCAGATTCTGGCTAAAAGTCCTGAAAATGGACAAAAGGTGACTTCCCCAATTTTACGCAACAACTGGAGATATCAAGAGTAAGAAACATCTATATCAGGTTTGCGGAAAGTTTGTCCAACATGCTCAATTCAGCTGAATTTTCTTGGTTAATTCACTGCAATGATATAAACATGGAATTTCACCTTTGCCGGTCCCAAGCCACACAAGGTAATAAAGCCAAATACATTAAAAACCCTCTATAGTGAACCTCAAATGGGACTGAATCTGTGGTTCACTATAGCCATGGTTCCTTATAGCCATAGTTTACTGTATTATAGAATAGGGATTATTTCAGGTTTGTTATAAGGAAAGGTTTGCTACATCACAGCTTCTTTTAACAGAGTTTACTGTAAATAGTATGATGTTTCAGTAACAGCGTTACCATCATTTTAACATTCATTACTCTTTTCTGATGATGGTAACAATGCTGTTACTGAAATGTCACACTATATATTTATTTGGTCTTATTATGTTTGGTATTTATTGTAATAAAGACTAAATTAAAATTCTATATATCTGACATTTATTGTTTCCAATTTTCAAATTACAGTAGAACTATTTCCCTGTAAAGGACAACACCTAATTACAGAGCCAAAGTATCCTTTAGGGAGAAGTGTCCTTTTACCTGGAGAGTTGCTAAATTGTAAAAATGGTAATTTTGAAAATGAAAACTGTCCTTTGTGGAGAGGTGTCCACTAAAGGGAGGTTCTATTGTATTAACAAATACTTAAGTCTAAAGAAGGAAACGATGCGATTACAGAAAGTTTTGTATTGATAAGAAAATTTGGTATCTTGTTTCCCTTATCAAAACTTGAAACAAGGTAAACAACATTTCCAGTAAGGTTTGTTCTTCATGGTAGGAAAGGCTGGGAAATAGTATCGGTCACCAAAAGTACATCTGACACTTTGAAACTTTATAGATAGGTGTCAAATGTAACTTTTACATACCTTTGAATAAAGGACATTTTATCTACATTGGTTTTGTTTAATACACTCATGGACAAAACTTAAGGAAGTTGTACCTTTTATCATGTATATCGGGATTCAGACAATAACTGAAAGATATTACAGTGAACTTTATTGAAGACACACGAGATAACCAATATACACTCATGGACAAAACTTAAGGAAGTTGTGCCTTTTAGCATGTATATCGGGATTCAGACAATAACTACGAAAGATATTACAGTGAGCTTTATTGAAGACATACGAGATAACCAAGTATGAACAACCTCTGTCTCCTTCAAAAAGCAGACAAACAGAGATACCAAAGACTTTCAATTTCCTTATGTTTTGTCGATGAGTGTATTTTATCTTTTATTTTTATTATCTATATGTATAATTTGACTTGTCTTAAATTTGAAGCATTTAGTGAAAATGAGGATTTAAAAGTGAATTTTAAAAGCCTTGCCGAAGGTATTGTTACGAGAAGAACACTTACAACCTCCGCCAATAGATGGCGCTTTCGCCTGTTTCCCTTCTCTAACTGATGTGGGAATCGCCGACTGCTGTGGTCCTGTTTCCTGGGGAAGATAATTGTAAATACACTTTTATGTTGGCCCCAGGATGTAACATAATGTAAATACCCGTTGTTTATTATCTCATTTAAATGTAATGTTTAGTAGTGGATGACAATAAAGTCAGTGTTTGAAGTCTTGGTGCCGCCTGCTGTCGTTACTATCGCCATCATCGTTGCTACTGCTCTTCTGGACGTTTTCGGGTGGCCTGCAGGGAAGAGATACAAAGGAGAGCAACGGGAGCCCGGGCAGGTGATCCACGGCGGAAGAAGCGCATCGTCGCAAAGAACCGGAGGGGTCACGCGCCACAGTATATTTTGGTTCTTACAGGACAAAAGATTCTTGTCAAAGTGCCACTGGAATTAAAATAAACTTTTCTGGGTATCCTTTATTCTAAAAAACATATCTTTTGGTCATTATATATACTAATTCTAAATTCAGATATAGGAAAAGTGCGATTTCTATCATATAATATTGTTGTGTAACCACGGCGCGACCCTGAACGCCGAACACGTGGGCGCAACTAACACACGCCCGCTATCTTAACTAGCAAGGTTCACGATTTAGAATTTTTTTTTTTTTTTAATTTTAAACTCTCTTTGTGAGTCAGTCATTGAACAATAGAGTTCGGCTAGAAATTGCACTTTGACTACGGACCAACTTTCTTCCTTGCTCTCTTTATTTATTTTGTAGAGATTTTGGACTTAGGTTCCATTTTTGGATCAACGCAAAATGAAGACGGCCCGACCCGCACCGACCCGAGTGCCAAGAAGCTACAGACAAGATGCATCCCCGGACCAGCCCCAACCCTGGCACCAATAAAAAGTTACATACCTTAGTACTGCCCTGTGACTTCCAGGCACCCACACAACAATATCAAAAACCTTTAGCAATATGTTGCTTTATTAAACCTTCATATAGGGTCAGTGACCCTGAATAAAGGCTTTTTTTGTTGTTGTTGTTGTTTGTATATGAACTCTACACGTTACTATGCCTTACTCAAACTATCTAAAAAATTGTATGATACAAGGTTATATATGTGAAAAAAAAAAAAAATAATAATATTAAACCTTCCTTAAAGGTGATAAGGCACAATTTGGATTATAAACACAAGGTAATATGACCAAATCCAAATAAATAGTGTGTGACGTTTCGGTAACAGCATTGTTACCATCTTCAGACAAAAGTACTGAATGAGTTTTTGTCTGAAGATGGTAACAATGCTGTTACCGAAACGTCACACACTATTTATTTATTTGGTTTTATTACTTCATTAAAGGTTTAATAAAGAAACTTATTGCGAAAGTTATGAAAAAGGCATCTCCTTATCTTGCAACTGAAAGTTGCTGATGGCTTGCGCCATCTATCGGAATAAATATAAACTATTCTCGTTGATTTCTAATTATTCCAGAATTGGCCAAATACCCATTCTTGATTAATCAAGAAAAGTTAACCACAGACGCGTTTCGGGCGCGTATTTGGCCATTTCTGGAATAATTAGAAATCAACGAGAATAGTTGATATTTATTCCGATAGATGACACAAGCCATCAGCAACTTTCAGTTGCACGATAAGGAGATGCCTTTTTCTTAATTTATGCATCTTATCCCAGTACAATATCACATTTGTACTATTTTTTCACTTTATTGCGAAAGGTTTTTGATATTTTATAATTCTAAATCATTTGCCAAACATTTAAACAAACAAGCTTTTAGATATCAATCAAAGAAAAAGGAGGTCTGTGAGCGAGTGGTATAAACTGATGATTTTCTTGTTGTTTCCTTCTTTAGACTTAAGTATTAGTTAGTACAAAAGAACCTCCCTTTAGTGGACACCTCTCCACAAAGGACAGTTTTCATTTGCAAAATTATCATTTTTAAAATTTAGCAACTTTCCGGGAAAAGGACATCTCTTCCTAAAGGATACTTTGGCTCTGTAATTAGGTGTTGTCCTTTACAGGGAGGTAGTTCTACTGTAATTTAAAGATAGGAAAAAAATAAATATCATATATATAGATAAGGCACAATTTGGATTATAGATTATAAAACAAGGTAATAAGACCAAATCCAAATAAATAAATAGTGTGTGACGTTTCGGTGACAGCGTTGTTACTGAAACGTCACACACTATTTATTTATTTGGTCTTATTACCTTGTGTTTATAATCTATAATCCAAATTGTGGCTTATCATCTAACTAAAGAAACACTTCTCCCTTTATTCTGCATCAGAAAAGTGCATTTTCTCTGTTTCCGACTGATTTCCTAACCCCTCTTATAGGATGTTATAAAATTGAAGCCACCCCTGTACTGATGAGAGCAATGCCTGAAACCATGATATACAAGTTGGAATTTTGTCTGAATTTTTGTTAAAACTGGTGTTGTTTCTCATTCTTTCTTATCTCCACTCAATCATATTAGGGTGTCAAGCTTGTAATGCTTGTTGATGGTGTCTGTTGACAACCATCATGATTGAGTGAAGTAGAATGTGTCTGCCTTTGTCATTAAGACTGGGAGAACTACTCAGTGGCAGGCCGACTTAGCTCCAAAAGAAATGGCCGCCTCTGACATGAGGAACAGATGCCATGTGCAGCCACTCCTAACATGGAGTACAAATGCTGCTCATTCTGTATCCTTGGATTAGTATCCCTTACAGGATACTATCAGCCGGGCCAGCTGAACCCAGGTTTTTTAGTGAGCTTGTTACTGCTCCCCCTCCTCCTTTTTTATCCAGGCTTGGGACCGGCAAAGGCGGAGTTCAAACTTGTTAATACTGGTGTGGTTTCTCATTCTTTATCACTAGTAAAGTTTTTTATTAGGGTGATGCAAATTTCTATCGTTTTAATGCATAATAAAGGGAGAGGTGCCTCTTTAGGTACTTATATACATATACTGTTGAACCTTGCGATAACATCACTTGAAATCAAGATGTTGATTATGGTTAGCAAATCAGTAAACTTGTCCAAAGATTTTTCAACTAAATTAACCTAACAAAAACTCATCATGGTTCGTTTGAATTAGTAAATCAGGGAACTGATCTAAAGAACTCCCAGGATAGTAAATATATTTAAATTGACAACTTATGGTAAAAATACCACCTTCAAAATCTTCATCTACAATCCATATTATGCCTTTTAACACAAGGTAATAAGACCAAATCCAAATAAATAAATATATGGATATATATTGGATTTGGTCTTATTACCTTGTGTTTATAATCTATAATCCAAATTGTGCCTTATCATTATGCCTTTTAAGTTGCTATAGCCACAAGGGGATAAGAAACAACAACAACAGATTATAAACACAAGGTAATAAGACCAAATCCAAATAAATAAATAGTGTGAGATGTTTTGGTAACAATGCTGTTACCGAAACATCACACGCTATTTATTTATTACACTTTTATTTTATTTTTATTATTATTTATTTATCTACCCTTTATTTACTATTTTATTATATATTTTTACACCTTTTTGTAACAATTGATTAGAAGAATCAATAAAATTGTCTATTGTCTAACAATGACAAAGCATTATTTATTTATTACCTTGTAAACACAAGGTAATAAAAAACCAAATCCAAATAAATAAATAGTGTGTGACGTTTCGGTAACAGCGTTGTTACCATCTTCAGACAAAAGTACTGAATGAGAAATTTTACCACAGCATGTTTTTAAATAGTTACTGTTATCAAGTGTGTAAACAAGATAACAGATAAGAAGAAGATATTTATCTGAGAAACTTGTTTACACACTTGATAACAGTAACTATTTAAAAACAAGCTGTGGTAAAATTTCTCATTCAGTACTTTTGTCTGAAGATGGTAACAATGCTGTTACCGAAACGTCACACACTATTTATTTATTTGGATTTGGTTTTTTATTACCTTGTGTTTATAATCTATAATCCAAATTGTACCTTATCAATAACAGCAGGTTGTTATAGCACTGTAATAGCTATAACCATGGTTATAACAATAGGAACCTTAGAATTATAATGAGGCTCCATTGTATTTATGATAGTCAGGTTATTCTCACTCTGATTGGATGGCTTCTGCTCACTAGCGCCCTCTAAGTAAATACATCTCCATTCAGCAAAGATCAGAAATGATGCTGAGGAAGTATTTATAGGTACTGTAAAATTCTCTAGCTTCCTATTGATTCCTTTAAGTAAATGTCCTGCAAACTTACATGTTCCTATGAAGAGTAATGACAAACGGAAAAATAAAAGTGTCCAGGGATGGGAATTCATCCTATCATACTTCATCCTTAAAGTTAGAAATAATCGCTATTTCTCTTTAAAATAAATTTTGATTTTTGTTTAAAAGAAACATTCGCGGTATAATTGCAATTTTTGTTTTACATGTTCCTTTTGATTATAAGGAACCATTTGGATTATGGATTAGAAACAGAAAACCAAATCCAAATTGTACCACATCACCAGGGGGTCGGTGGAAGGATGGTCTAAACCGTTGGTTTTCGACTGCTAACACCTGGGTTTGATTCTCACATTGGGCACTTTTTTCTGATAAAAAAAAATGTTCCAATGGCCCCTGATTCTTGCAAAAGTCCAACCCCACAAATGAGTGCAAGTAACCAAACGGGGCTATGGCACATTTGTAAGTGCAAAGTCGAAGACTGTGTAGACATGTGGTGTACTTACAGTAAAAGCAATCGTCAACTTCTAACCCACCATGATTATCATGGCCTGTACCACATTCATGTAGTTCTCCCTATAGTTGCCTATATCAGTCATGTACTGTGTTTCAGAGAAATTCCCGTTTCCAATTATGTAATTAGCATCTTTATTGAAAATTAGATTCTCTATATGCATTGTTTCATAATGATGTAAATTTCTTATTTGCATTTCTCTTTACCATAGTTATGTAAATATCATAGGTGTATATATTCTTGTCTGCCATATGTACCATGTTTGTATCATCGTGTTTACTTTATACTGCCTGTCGAAGGGTTTTCACCCGAAAGCTTGTGTACATTTAAAATTGTTTAAGAAACTTGTCTTCTTTTATTTTATGATTATAATGTACCACATGTACTAGGGATAAGCAATAAAAAAATAAAAAAAGCTCCATCACCATAGAAGGATATTATAAAGAAAGGGTAATATTGCAATAAAAGTACTAAATGGTATCAGCACTTTTGTCTGGTTTAATAAAATAATGCTTTGTGTATCAATATTAAGGTATCAGAATTCCAGGGATAAGTTACTTTCTTCTTCTTTCTTATCTCCACTCAATCATATCAGGGTGTCAAGCTTGTAGAGCTTGAGACTTGACAACCATCATGACTGGGTGAAGTAGAATGCATCTGCCTTTGTCATTAAGACTGGGAGCACTACTCAGTGGCAGGCAGACTTAGCTCCAAAATAAATGGCAATCTCTGATAAGAGGAACAGATGCCATGTACAGCCGCTCCTAACATAAGTTTCTTTTAAAATATTTAATTTACAAATCCCTAGCTTACAAAACATAATACAATATATCACTATCCAATAGAACATGAGATACTATCTGATCTGAATTAAATATTAAAAAAAAAAAAAAAAAAACTTTCCCTGGTATCAATGATGTTTTTTCACCTTAATAACTTTTGTTTTTTGATGGCAACAATGCTGTTACTGAAATGTCACATATTTATTTGGTCTTATCACCTTGTATTACTTTTTGTGATTACCTCATTTATAAAATTCTATAACGATAAGGCACAATTTGGATTATAGAATATAAACACAAGGTAATAAGACCAAATCTAAATTGTGTGTGACACGTTGTTATCATCTTCAGACAAAATGGTTACAATGCTGTTACCAATAAATGAAAGACCTAATCCTAATAATTTATTAGTGTTTGACGTTTAGGCAACAACATTGTCACCATCATCAGACAAAAGAATAAATCGGTTTTTGCCATCAATTGTGCTTTATCAACGCTGTTACCGAAACATCACACACTATTTATTTGGTCTTATTACCTTGTGTTTAAAATTCTATAATTAAAAAGGCATATAATGGATCAATATAATGGCTGAATGCCAACCCTTTTTCAAGGTATAACAACATATTTATGTCTATTAATGTCAACATAAATGTTATATTAACCTTGAAAAAGGTTGGCATTCAGCCAGCTGAAATATTGGTAAATAAATAAATAATTTTTTGATCCATTATATGCCTTTTTAAAGATCTATTTATGGGGATTGCTCTATTTTAAAAATAAAATCTATATTCTCCATAAATTTTTTAAGGTGATAAAGACTAAAATCCAAATAAATAATGTGACGTTTTGGTAGCAGCATTGTTACCTAAACCTCACATTTAAAAAGTGGTGTAAAGATTATAAACAATGATGTTCTTATAAATGACTGCGGCGTATAATTATAAAGCTATACAAACAGTTTAACCGCATAAGTTTCTTTTTTATTTATGAAAAATCATTTTTAATTTCAAAGAGAAATATTTAATATTTCTAACTTTTGGATGACGTATGAAAAGGTAAGCAGAAGGTTGTGGGTTCGATTCCCGCTCCTGGACACTTTTATTTTTCCGTTCGCCATTACTCTTCATATTTTTCACCCTTCCATACGTCATCCATTCATATATAGACCATCACTCTTCATATATTCAACCTTTTCATACGTCATCCAAAAGTTAGAAATATTAAATATTTCTCTTTGAAATTAAAAATGATTTTTCATAAATAAAAAAGAAACTTATGCGGTTAAACTGTTTGTATAGCTTTATAATGATGTTCTTTGTTTACATTTTGCAGAACTTGGCCAAACATCTCCTTTTCTCCCAATATTTCTATATAACCTTTACATAAACAAAAGAACTTGTGGGAGGTCTGGGTACAAACCAGTTTGCATATTTACTAGCCCTAACTTAACCCAAACATAACTTTGTCATGGCTTGTAAATACTTTATGCTTGATAGCTACAAGGTAATAAGACCAAATCCAAATAAATAGTGACATTTCGGTAACAGCGTTGTTACCAAAATATCACACACTATTTATTTGTATTTGGTCTTATTACCTTGTAGCCATCAACTATAATCCAAATTGTATCTTATCATTTATCTTTTTCTTCTTGCTTGTCTCCACTCCATCATATTACAGTATCAAGCCTGGAAAGTTGACAACCATCATGATTGGGTGAAGTAGAATGCGTCTGCCTTTTTCATTAAGACTGGGAGAACTACTCAGTGGCAGGCCGACTTAGCTCCAAAAGAAATGGCCGCCTCTGACATGAGGAACAGACGCCATGTGCAGCCACTTCTAACATGGAGTACAAATGCTGCCCATCCTGTATCCCTGGAGTCCTTACAGGGTACTATCAGCCGGACCAGCTGAACCCAAGTTTTTTAGTAAGCTTGTTACTGCTCCCCCTCCTTCTTTTTTATCCGGGCTTGGGACCGGCAAAGGCGGAGTTTCTTATCATTTATACTTGATAAGTATTGGTAGAGACAAGTTTGCTGAAATTACTAATTCTAACCTAACCTAACCTCAAAGAAAATAATACCTAATCCATAAATTTTGGATTAGGTCTTATTTTATTGAAGCTAAAATCTATAATCCAAATTGTGCTTTATCTAAACTAACCTCATGTTGATGGCTTATTAACATTTTACATTTGATTACAGTTAGCAAATCAGTAAACTTGTCCAATGATTTTTCAACTAAATTAACCTAAGTTGATAAAGCACAATTTGGATTATAGATTATAATAAGAGAAAATAAGACCTAATCCAAATAATTTATTAGTGTGTGATGTTTCGGCAACATTGTCACGAAATGTCACGTAAAGAATAAAATTTATTCTTTTGTCTGATGATGGTGACAATGTTGTTGCCGAAACGTCACACACTAATAAATTATTTGGATTAGGTCTTATTTTCTTTTATAAATTAACCTAACAAAAACTCATCATGGTTCGTAAACACTAAATTTGGATTAGTAAATCAGGGAGCTGATCTAAAGAACTCCCAAGATAGTAAATACAGTATATTTAAATTGACAACACAACAG
Organism: Cordylochernes scorpioides; assembly: GCA_030710605.1. Classification (NCBI taxonomy): domain Eukaryota; kingdom Metazoa; phylum Arthropoda; class Arachnida; order Pseudoscorpiones; family Chernetidae; genus Cordylochernes; species Cordylochernes scorpioides. The sequence continues at coordinate 3,176,388 of CP092883.1, read as the reverse complement.
ATATTTCAATTATTTTTTATTGGCTACCAAGAATTAATATAGATTTGTAAGAAAACTTTAGTATCAATCAATATGGCGCATAATTCAACTAATCACAAAAATTATTCTAAAAAATAATATAAACAAAATGAATCTGTATGTGTTGTATTTTTAGAACATGGTAAGATGATCATTCAACATCAAATAAAAAAAAAACTTGCAAACAAAAAAAAAATGTCATCAAAAGATTTTTTTTCTAATGCTTTTAATTATACAAATATATCTAACAAATCATAACATTTATAAAATTGTCAAATAATAATCATATTTAATTATTTTGTGTAAGCAAAAAAAAAAACATTTGGAGAAGGAAAAAATAAAAAAGCAAAAGAGCTCTCACATGACTAGGCCTAGGAATATTATTTTCATATCATATAAAATATATATTTAAAAAGTGGCACAATACAATAAAAAATAGTTTCATTTGATAATTACTAGTTTTATAAACTTGAAAAATAAGGTAGGTAAATTATAAAAAATACATATATTACAAAATGTAAAAAAAAAAAAGCTTACTTTTCACTTTGGAGAAAAAAAAAGTATTTAGTGTAAAATATACTTGAAATAATAGATTAAAACAATCATTTGGTGTTGTGTTGGTGATACTAAAAAATTCTCACTTTTAAAATCTTGGGTATCAAATCATTCTTTTGATGGTTATACCATTACGGAAGCAGCTACTTCATCCTTTAATGTTTTAATGGTCTCAGCCCAATCTTTTTCTGCAATTTTCAAAATTGAATGCTTGATTATTTCCAGAGCTTTATGTGAATTTTCTTTCATTATTTTCATGACATCATCAACACAAACTTTTGCTTCTGATTGATGCCAACAGTCATAATCTGTTGCCAATGCAATAGATGCATAGCAGATACCTATTTCTTTGGCTAATACCACTTCAGGAACCAAAGTCATTCCAACCAAATCTGCATTCCAACTTCTGTATAATTCACTTTCTGCCCTTGTTGAAAATCTTGGGCCTTCAATTGTAACAACAGTTCCTGTAGTGTGGTATGTATAGCCAAGATGTTTTGCAGCTTCTAACAAGATTTCGCGAGTATCCATACAAAATGGTGTATGCATTGGTAAATGGCAAACACCAATAAGTGATCCAGGTTTTCCATCATAAAAGGTCGACATTCTATGCACAGTACGATCAATAAATTGATCAGGAAATGCAATATGGCCTGGCTTGATTTCTTCTTTTAATGATCCACATGCTGAGGTTGCTATAATGTGAGTGCAACCAGCTTTTTGCAAAGCCCAAATATTTGCACGATAATTAATATTGGTGGGTGAAATAGTATGGTTTCTCCCATGTCTTGCTAAAAGTACACATTCTACATCAAATATTGTTCCTTCAATAAGTGCATCTGAGGGCTTTCCAAATGGTGTATCTACGTACTTTTCTTGCCGATTATATAGTAGGGAGGGATTATCCAAACCTGTGCCCCCAATAATACCAATTTTAACTGCAGACATGATGGAAGTATATTATTTATAAGATAAATCTATATAATCTAAAATTGCAATTAATTGTACCTATGCGGCAGAAAGGCCGACCAAAAGAAGTTTTAGATGATGATGATATTTCTAAAATGTAAATACGCAATGATGGTCAATTTCTCTGATAAATATTTTTAAAATCTATATATTTACTTCAAATTGCATTTTGTAATCATATTTTATAAGCTAGTATGAGAAATTAAGTAAATAGGCAGAAAATATTGATTTATTATTTTAAAGTTTTATTAATTTTGTATTTGTTAACTCAATATATGAGAAGAATGAGCAGAAACACACATATTACCATTTAAAAAAAAAATTGAAATATATTATGATACATATTTTAAGAAATTATTGGTATTGGTAATATTTATATTAAGGGAGCTGCCCCTACTAAGGAGAGATCTCATTCCATTTAATTTTTAAAAGAAGAGCAAAATCTATGTGCCATCTAGATAAACGGAAGACACTTTTTAAAATGATTAGTTGTAAATAGCTAGTAGCCTAAATAAATTTAAAAGAGAATGAAGAAACGTTTACTGAAGGGGGAAATGTTAGTAAAAAACTCATCTGTATTTGATAGTGATGTGGCAAGGCAGGCTACCACAAGAGCTCACAGTTAATTGAGGCTCAATCCTGATAGCCAACTAGACCCTGTCTTCTGTAAAATGCATTACGGAGCTACAAAAACCAGGGAAACTCTACACCATCCAGAACTCCATGTACATCTTAAAAGAGATAAGAAATGCTAATGGGGCTCACTACTGGTCCAGTAAGTGTGTGAGGGACTACCCAGAACCTGATGTGAGGACAATAGACATCCTTGGAAGACTGGAGAGTGTGGCCAAAGATTAAGTGTAGTAAAAGAGAAAGACTTGTAGACAAATTTAACCTTTCTCACTCACTACCTCACAAACCACCAATGGTCCGCTTAACCCTCACGCCAAGAATCCCACAGTGTTGGAGGTGGATTAGTGTGAGGTAACTTCAGGACCTGCCAGGTTCAATAGCCATGGATTGTAATAGCAAACAAAAGATGAGCACTGAGAAGATGAACTTGGACTTCTCAACAAGAGCCATCCAAGTCATCACTTGGTAAGCTGCTGGAGTGGACATTGTGCGATTTTGAAGAAACCATACAAGAAGTAATGGAACCCAAGAGGTAGAGTTGAGCAGTAAGATCTACCAGGTTAGCTGGCCATGAGTGATGCATTATTTTTATCATCCTAGTAAAAAAATGCTATAAAAGAATAAACAGAAGTCGGGGAGAAGAGCTTCTTTATATAAGAAAACGATGATACAAGTTTTCAGGCAAGACGATCTTCTAGCTAAATTATATGATAAATTATATATATGAACCCCAAAGAAAGAACTTCAGAATCCTGGTTAGGAAAATTATTTATTTGTCAATAGCAATGATGTAAATTATATATTGTAGCAAAATATTTATTATTTTAATTAATATATTATTAATTTTTGACATTTATATTTTTTCTACTCTGTAAACTTCCCTTATTGCATCTCTGGTATTTTAAAAATGTTTATTTATACTTGCTTTAAATAAATTGCTGTGTTTTTCTTAAGTTTGTCTTTCCTAATATTATATATGACAATATATAATATCCTTCTCACTTTAGGATAGTAAAAAGAGGTAGTCCAGACAGATAGTCAGAATGAGGGCTAACTGTTGGACTTCCAGAGTCTCTGAATGGTAGTGAGAAGATGGTATTCAATCAGTGAGATGTGAAGATCCTGAAATATAAACTTAACTCTCTACACAAAGGACAGTTTTTACTAATTAGCTGCTCTCTTGCAAGAAGACACATCTCTCTAAAGGATACTTTGGCTCTGTAACTAAGTGTTAGCCTTTTATAGAGAGGTTTTACTGTATTATCATCATGTTAATTTTATACAGAGAGAAAATTACAATGTCTCTGAATGGATTCATTTAAACTTTTTTTTTATTATTTTGATATTTGTAACAGTGTGAAAGCATTTAATGAAAAAAGATTTTATACCAAAAATGATGATAGTCCCAATCAAAAACGATTCTATTTTCAGATGAACTTTTGTGATTAAATAAATAGAGAACAGCTTTAATTAAAAAACATATATAAATTTTATTTTTTCCATTTACAACTTATATATAAACAATAATAAAATATAAAACATAGGAATATCGTGTTTTATCTTTAACAATGGTATCTATTTTACATATTTTCACATGTCTATAAATACAGGATTGCTGGCTTTATAGTTTTAAAAAGGATCTGGTGATGTGTGTGTATGTGAAGAAGTGCGTACTTGGCACAAATGACATGTTCAGATGCCTCCTGAACTACCTTCTCGTCTGCGGAGATATCACAAGTGTGGTTCAGCAATCAATTTGTTTGTTCGATAGGTGGTTTACAAAATTCCGAAAAGGTTGCCAAGATTTTCTTCTGGATCTTCGGATAATCTTGGATCACTTTTGATAGCATCGCCAGCTGATTTGGTTTCAATTTCGTTATTTTCTTCGAGGATTGGTGCTGCTGAGGTGGTTCTTGGTGTAGTTTCTTCGCGTTCTCTTTGATCTGTGGAAGTTGTGGTTCTTGCTGTGGTACTGCTGATGATGGGGGAAGTGGCTGCGGAGGTGCTGCTGGATGGGGACCCACTTGCGGTAAGATTGAAAGTTGGGGCTCTTGCTAGAGTTCCGACATCTTCGACTTGTGGTTCTGGTCTTGTTGGTCGACGTGTGGTTGTGGTTCTTCTTGTGGTTGTGCTGCGTGCTGTTGTGGATCTGGTGGTTGTAGTACGTGGTGTAGTTGTTCTTGTGGTTGTAGTACGTGCTGTAGTTGTAGTACGTGGTGTAGTTGTTCCGGTCGCTGTGGTTCTTGCCGCAGTTGTTCTGGTGGTTGTGGTACGTGGTGTGGTTGATCTTGTGGTTCGCTGTGTGGATGCGTTGGTGATTCTCGGTGTGGTGGTAGTCCTTGCTGTGGTTGAAGCACGGGGTGTGGTTGACCGGGTTGTTGTGGATCTTGGTGTTGTTCGTCTTGTGGTTCGTGGTGTGGTTCTACGGGTGGTTCTAGCGGTGGTTCTGGCGGTGGTTCGGGAGGTGGTACGTGTGGGTCGAGGACGACGTGTGGTTGTGGTGGGAGGTGGTCGTGGTGTAGGAGCGTCCGTGTAGACTGAGGGCTTGAAGATGAACTTGATGGTAGGGTCGGCCAGATAGGAATGGGGGTCGTAGTTTGGATGGAAGAGCTTCTTGCCTGTTAAATCATCAGTTTCGTTCTGGGGAGCTTGCGGAGGGTAGTAGGGGTAACCTGGGGCATAGGGATAGGCGTGAGGTTGTTGAGCGTAGTTTGGAGGGTAGGCTTGTGGTTGGGGGTATGATTGTGGTTGATGATAGGCCTGTGGTTGAGGATAGGCTTGTGGCTGAGGGTAGGCTTGTGGTTGGGCATATGTCTGTTGCTGCGGGTAGTAAGAGTTCTGCCCTTGATCTACGTATCCCGCACGAGATACCGATTGGTAACTGGGCTGCTGATAAAGGTGCTGTTTGATTTTCTGAAGAAGTGGAGAATGGCTTCCAGGTTTGAGGTTGATCTGAATTGATGGTTTTGAATCGTGGTATCCTCCTTGAGGCTTGATATCCACTACGGTTTCTGGTTTTGGATAATATGGTGGAGGTTGGCCATCGTGGTTGTGAGGGTCGTAAGGCGGTTTGGCGTCGTATTGGTGGATCTGGAACTTGGGCGGGTTCTTGAGTGGCGGGGTAGCGGTGAAGGGCTCCGGAGGTGGGTATGGTACATCGTCCGCGTGGTCTCTCGGTCTCTTGTTCAGCTCCAGTGGATCTTTAGCGTTGTTGTAGATGGTCACTTTGGGATTGATGTGAAACCTGAATCTTACGGGAGATAGCTGTAGATGCGTGTCTACAATCTGTGGGTAAGGTTTGGGGTTGGATTGGACGACTTTACGTAGATAGTATGGATTGTATTGGTATTGTTTGTGGTTATCAGGGCCGATTGGTTGTGGATAGTGATGTTCGGGTTGACCTGGTGGAGATTTCGGGTGAACTTGTCCCACAACTATTGGCGTATAGGTGTTGTTGGTTGTAACATTGGTGATACCATGCTGTGGTGGGTAGTAATGGCCTTGTCCTCCGTAGTAATGGGGTTGTCCTGGGTGGGCAGGATACTGGGCAGGTTGGGGAGCATATTGTGGTTGTTGGGGGACATACTGTGGTTGTTGGGGAGTGTACTGTGGTTGAGGGGCGTACTGTGGCTGTTGGGAAGCATATTGTGGTGGTTGTTGTGGTGGTGGAGCGTAGTAGTGTGGTTGAGGATAGTGTGCAGGTGGGTGGTATTGTGGTTGGGAATGTGCTACGTAGCCGGGTTGCTGCGATGCTGGGTGTGTCTTCGCATGGACAGGGCTATGTGAATGGGAGTCGTATGTCGAGACATACTGATGGGGTACGATAATAGCGCCTTGTTGGTTGGATGTAGGTGGATGTTGGTAGCCTTGTCGATTGGGGGATGTATCTGTAGGAGGTGTTGATGGTTCCTTCTTGGCTGAAGAGTAACTCTCACCGTCCTCCGGCTCGAATGGTGCCATCAGCATGCTAACCAAAGACTTGGTTGCTCCATCGAGGAATTTGCTAGCGCTGCTTGAACTAGATCCGAGTGGTGTGATGAAGATCTGAGCTCTTGCTGCCGGGGTTGCAGCTAGACAGACCAGTATGATCACTGGCCACATCTGGAACACATCCATCTGTTAATTCATCATCCACAATCATCGCAAAATCATTCATAATCATGAAAATGGTGCGGGTTTGGATACATAATGTCAAAATAATCATCTATATACACTAGAAAGTCTATGATGTCGCCGGCCTTCTGATTTTTTTTTTGAAGGAGAAAGAGGCAATTTTGTTCACACTTGGTATATCTCGTGTGTCTTCAATAAAGGTCAATTGTTGAAATATATGTGGAGCAAAGAAAAATTAATTAATAATAAAACATATTTCTTTTATTAAATATTCAGATTTATTGTAACAACTACACTCACTCTCATAGACAAAACTTAGGGAAGTTGTACCTTTCAGCATGTATATCGGGATTGAGACAATAACTCTGAAAGATATTACAGTGACCTTTATTAAAGACACACGAGATAACCAATATACACTCATGGACAAAACTTAGGGAAGTTATACCTTTCAGCATGTATATCGGGATTGAGACAATAACTCTGAAAGATATTACAGTGACCTTTATTAAAGACACACGAGATAACCAATATACACTCATGGACAAAACTTAGGGAAGTTATACCTTTCAGCATGTATATCGGGATTCAGACAATAACTCTGAAAGATATTACAGTGACCTTTATTAAAGACACACGAGATAACCAATATACACTCATGGACAAAACTTAAGGAAGTTGTACCTTTTACCATGTATATCGGGATACAGACAATAACTCTGAAAGATATTACAGTGACCTTTATTAAAGACACACGAGATAACCAATATACACTCATGGACAAAACTTAGGGAAGTTGTACCTTTCAGCATGTATATCGGGATTCAGAAAATAACTCTGAAAGATATTACAGTGACCTTTATTAAAGACACACGAGATAACCAAGTGTGAACAAAATTGCCTATGTCTTCTTAAAAAAAAAAAATATATATATATATATTTATACAACCGGCAACATCAAAGACTTTCCACTTCCTTAAGTTTTGTCCATGAGTATAGTTTCAAACAAGAAATAATAATAATAATAATAAAACGGTAAATATGTAAAAATAGTTACAAATAACGCCGATAGATGGCATTAGGTACGAAAGTAGAACGAAAGTCAGCTGACCCCTAATGACGCGAGATAAAAAAATACAAAAATAGAAAGAAATAAAACGGATATAAAGTATTTGGCCCCACCTCCCTGGATTAGATAACAGAAGATAAATCAGGATTTCAATGTTGACATAATTTCTGTCACAGATTCAGCCCAAACTGGCCATGTCCATATTGTTTTCTGAAGAGCATTGCTCGATTTAAATATTTATATGTAATTCTACTATCCTAAAAGCTTATATCCATAGTTTACTGAAATACCATTACTAAGATTCTATATTTCATTGTAGCATATATAAGCAGAATGATCCAATACAGTATTGGAGCTCTATGAAGCGGTATAGTAGATTAAATTGGCGAAACCGCTTGAAGGGATTCACCACTGATGAGCCAAGCCCTCCCAATATTTTTTTTATCGCAGTAATAACAGTGGAAAAGTTTGTTCAAAGCTTGCAAAATAAAAATTCGTACTTACACTCATGAATAAAAATTAAGGAAGTGGTAAGTGTTTGATGTCGCCGGTCGTCTATTTTATTTTAAGGAGACAGAGGTTGTTCACACTTGGTTATCTCGTGTGTCTTCAATAAAGGTCACTTTAATATCTTTCAGAGTTATTATTCATGACAAAGTTTTGTCCATGAGTGTACTTTCCAAAACCAATAACAAAATTTACACAAGTAACAGGGTATTTCAGATAGATAGAAATATATTAATTTTATTTTCTAGAATATGGGAATATAGATCCGGTATATAAAACATTATTTTTAATAGGAAGATCTGTTGAAAAAAGGAGGGAGAGAGGGCACTGAACACCGGAGGATTTTATTGAACCGATCACGGTAAGATAACACAACTAACTAACTAACTAAGACATCCATCTATATATACACCGCAACACACCACAGAGTAACAGGTCACTGGTCAAAATAATTATATCATGAAATCCGAGAGAATTGCCATTCTAACACTTCCTCTCAATTCATCAGATTTCTACATTCCAAATCCAGTGACGTGTTTTTCATACAAAAACCTTGGTAGGCCTTTAGTAAGGATGTCGGCAACATTTTCTTGGGTTGGTGTGTGGACGACCTCGACAAGTCCATCGCTGCAAATGCTTCTGATGAAATGCCATTTGATGTCAATATGCTTAGTTCTGGCATGATAAACCGGATTTCTCGCCAGCTGTTGAGCACCCTGGTTATCCGTCTTCAGAACAGTCGGTCCATTCAGCAATTCACCAAATCCCATCTCGTCCAACAGCGCTCTAAGGTAGACTGCCTCCTTTCCTGCTTCACAAAGTGCGATGTACTCAGATTCTGTGCTCGAAAGAGTGACAGTCTGCTGCTTCTTCGATTCCCAGGCTATTGGACCTCTTGCCAAAAAGTAAACAATTCCCGTATGAGATTTTCTATCCACGAGGTTTCCACCCCAATCAGCGTCGGCATAACCATGAAGAGCCTCATTAGATTTCCTGTAGGTAATCCTCAAACATGAGGTGCCTTTCAAATAGCGGAGGACACGCTTGGCAGCATTCCAGTGCTGTCTCCTAGGATCATTACTGAACTGTCCCAAAGCACTAACTGCATAGGCTATATCGGGCCTTGTCGACACTGAGAGATATATCAATGATCCAATCAGTGATTGGTATTCTACCTTTTTCACTGGCTCATTCTCACCTTCTATAGATGAAATTTTTGTTAACTTGGAGTTCGAGTCCATGGGTGTAGAAATAGGCTTTGCCTCTTTCATCCTATATTTCGCCAGAAGTTCTTCAATATATCTCTCTTGATCTATGGATATTGAACCATCCTCTTTCATTTGTATCCTTATACCCAGGCAACAATTTATCCCTCCAAGATCCTTTATTTTGAATATTCTTTTCATACTTTCTTTAAAGGATTTCAACGTGTCTTCTCTTTCAGCCGCAATTATCAGATCATCAACATAGATTGCCACCAGGAGAATACCTTCATCATGCTTGATATAGACACAATTGTCAGATTGAAGTTGCTTCAGTCCCAAATTCTTTAATTCATTGTCAAGCTTTTCATGCCAAACTATTCCAGCTTGTTTTAACCCATAAATGGCCTTCTTGAGTCGACATACCTTCTCTGGATATTTTCTTGAGACGAAGTTTTCCGGCTGTGTCATGAAAATTTCTTCTTTAATTTCTCCATTTAAATAAGCAGATTGAACGTCCATCTGATGGAGTATCAAGTTGTATTCAACAGCCAAGGCTAAAAACATTCTAATAGTACTTTGGCGTACTACTGGGGCAAAAGTTTCCTCATAGTCTATTCCGTACTGCTGTGAATAGCCTTTTGCTACCAGGCGAGCCTTATGGCGCTCAACAGAACCATCACTATTGCATTTCGTTTTGAATACCCATTTGGTTCCTATGATGTTTCGATTCTTAGGGGGATCAACCAATTCCCAAGTTTTGTTCTCAATCAAGGAATCAAACTCTTCCTCCATTGCTTTCTTCCAAAAATAAGAATCCCTTCCTGACAGCGCTTCCTCTGCGTCTTTTGGATCTGGCAAGTATTTCGCTTCTAGAAGTTCTTGCGTTGACAAATTGGCTGTAGGGTACTCCTTTCTTGGTCGGCCAGGTTTTCCTGTTCTAATATATCTTGGTCGTCCTCTTCCTCTTCTTGAAATGATCACTTCACTTTCTGATGGCTCGTTTAACACCTCAGATACTTCTAGATCCGATTGGCTTTCAATTTCAGCTTTGTGATTTAGCTTCGGACGTGCTTCCCTTTTCTTCAACTAGAGGAATTTCCTTGACAAAAGGATCTTTTTGTGGACTAACATCGATTTCAATGACTTCATTCCTAATTTTGGACAATTCTGGTTCAATAAAACGTACATCTCTACTTTTTATAATTGTACGTGTACCAGGCTTCCAAAGTCTGTATGCCTTAGATTCTGTGAAATAGCCTATTAATTTGTATTCCTCACTGCGAGGTGCGAATTTAGATCTATTCGGCCTATTATTCACGGCAAACGATTTACTTCCTATAATTTTTAAATGAGAAACTACAGGTTTCCTTTTGGTAAATAACTCATGTGGAGTTTTACAATCGTTATTTCTCGGGCATCTATTTCTGATAAAAGTTGATGTATGTATCAATTCAGCCCATAAAGTTTCAGGTAAATCACCTTCGATCATGAAGCACCTAGTCATATCCAGTAGAGTTCTATTCGCTCTTTCAGCGACACCGTTCTGTTGAGGTGTATATTCTACAGAGAGCTGACGTCCTATACCTTCTCCTTCTAGGTAATCTTTGAACTCTTTGCTAAGGTATTCAGGCGCATTATCACTTCTAATACATTTCAACCTTTTTCCGGTTTGTTTCTCAGCATAATTTTTGAATATTCTAAATCCTTTGAATACTTCACTTCTCGATTTCATTATAAATGTGAAGATAAATCCTGAGAAGTCATCAATAAATGTTGAAAAATAAAGGGCGCCACCCAATGATTTTGTTCTCATGGGACCACAAATATCAGTATGGATCAGCTCCAGTGGTTCCCTTGCTCTCGTAAAAGACTCTTTCTGAAAAGGTAGCCTTGTTTGTTTACCTTTCAAACAAACTTCACAGGTAAAATTTTTAACATCAAAAATTGGCAGGCCGTATACAATATTTTGCATTTTTAGCTTTTTGAGATCTTGCAAATTTAAATGGCCAAATCTACTGTGCCATTTTTCGTAATTTTTCTCTCCAGCTATGCAAATTTCTCTTGTCGCTAATGCCTTAGGACAATTAATTTGACTTAAGATGTAAAGTCCATTCCTTTCATAGGCCTGTATGCAAATTTTTGTATGCAAATTCACTATTTCAGCCTTTCTGTACTTGAAATTTACAATATTATATTTGCCCGTACACCTACTGATGGAAAACAAATTGCCGTTCAATTCAGGAACAAACAATACGTCCTCCAAGGATAAGGTTACAGGTCCGTTTTTACCCGAACATTCCAATCTTACCTTCCCCTTTCCCAGAGCTTCAATGAATCCACCATTGGCCAGTGTAATTTTCACTGGTGCAGTCTCCTCAAAATGAACGAATGAGTCTCTTGAGCTGCACATGTGGGCAGTTGCGCCACTATCCAGACACCATTCATTTGCGCCAAGTTTACTCAAATATTTTGTCCCAAAGGACGAAACCATTTCATTTTTAGGGTTCCTGGACTTTCTTTTTCTGCAGTCGGCAGCTTTATGTCCCTTTTTCCCACAGAAGTGGCAGCTAAATGGGAATCCCTTTGGCTTTGGTTTTGATGTGCTGGGAAAATTCTTTCTTTCTGGGTTTCCAAGGAAAGCTTGTTCGGTATTAGTTGTGCCGTTCAATTGAGTTTGCCTAATTTCCTCCTCCAGCATTTTCACTTTTAAAGTTTCAAAGCTAGGCAGTTCGTCCCTAGTTTCTATCGCTGTTCTAAATCCTTCATAACTCTCTGGAAGGCTACATAATAAGAGGATAGAAAGGAAGTCTTCTGGGACTTGAGCATCCATCTCACTCAGCCTGTCAGCTAAACTGCTGAACTTGTTAAGGTAATCCTGCAGCCTTTCATTAGGATTCATCTTCAAGAGGATCAACTGTTTCGTAAGGAAAACCTTAGTTGCAGGCCCTTTTGGCTGATGCACTTTATTTAAATTTCTCCATGCTTCTGCAGAAGTTGTGCATTTTTTAATATGTATTATTTCTGGAGGGCTCAAACTTAGGACTATAGTTGCTAGCGCCTTCTGGTCATTCTTCTCCCATTCGTTGGATTCTACTTCGGTTTCAGGCTTGATTCTTATGCTATTTGCATAATCCCAAAGTTCGGAATGAATTAGTATCATCTTCATTTGCATCTTCCATGTCTCGTAATTTTCAGAATTTAATTTTTCTATTTGATAAAGGCTTGACATTTTGAATAGTTTCTTGATGCTACAATTTCTTTAAAGTAATCCTGGGCCCATAACCTGTTGAAAAAAAGGAGGGAGAGAGGGCACTGAACACCGGAGGATTTTATTGAACCGATCACGGTAAGATAACACAACTAACTAACTAACTAAGACATCCATCTATATATACACCGCAACACACCACAGAGTAACAGGTCACTGGTCAAAATAATTATATCATGAAATCCGAGAGAATTGCCATTCTAACAAGATCAAAATTGATTTTTTTTCTAATATATATTATCACGTAATAAAGTTAATTTCGAACTTGGAACTTAGATTATAAAAAACAAAAAACGAAGTGAATGAATAACTATGCAAATATAATTGAGCTTAGAGATACAGTTTTAGAAACAATGCAACACAAAAAATCGAAATTCTATAAATCAAGAGATATTTTACTAGATAAAAAACAAACTAACTAAATTTAAAATAGAATCACTTACTGACAAAAACGTAAATAAAAACAAGAAAATATCTCCATTATATATATATATACCATAAGGAAACATAATAAATAATAATAATAACCAAACGATATTAAGTTGAAAACAATTGAAAAGCAGACGAAATCGACCATACTAATGATGATGATAAAAAATTGCAGAATTTTCCCCGTCATTGAAAAAAAAAAAAAAAAAACTTTTTACCGTGATACTTATATATATATAATACCCATATTAATAATACTAATCATAGAAAGAGAGCGAGCTCCCAGATAAAAAGGAGCATGTAAAAATATCGGCTGCCAACAATCTGGGTTATACTTAGTAGAGAAAGGAGCCGTGAAAAACGTCGGGTGAAAGTTACCCTGGGGCGATACGAACTTGCGACCTGCCAACATATTTCCTGCAAGGGCAACACCCTTTTTTTTTACGTTTCTTACTTACTCTGTAGCGAATTTATTTGAAAACTGAATTGTTTTGAATTTATTTTACACATACAAAGCTTGAAGATAGAAATTGCCTGGCCGGTATTCATTGTTTTTAAACAACACTTAAAGTTTCACCGCATAAGTTTCTTTTCTGTGAAAAATCAATATTTATTTCAAAGAGAAATATTTACTATTTCTAACTTTTTTTTTGGATGAAGTATGAAAGGGTGAAAATATGAAGAGTAATGGGAAAGTATGAAGTATGAAAGGGTGAAAATATTCCCGCCCCTGGACACTTTTATTTTTCCGTTCGCCATTACTCTTCATATTTTCACCCTTTCATACTTCATACTTTCCCATTACTCTTCATATTCTCACCTTTTCATACTTCATCCAAAAAAGTTAGAAATAGTAAATATTTCTCTTTGAAATAAATATTGATTTTTCACAGAAAAGAAACTTATGCGGTGAAACTTTAAGTGTTGTTTATAATCATACGCCGCAGTCCTTTATAATTCATTGTTTTTTAAAAATAAAAGACACTTCGGCCAGAAAATTGCTTTTATTTTCTTGATGTTTCGACAGGAATCTTTTGTCCTCGTCAGGAAATACAGAAATTAAAGAATTTCCCAAGGTGATTCTCTTTTTACACCTAGTCAAATACTTTAATTTTTATTTTTTCTGACGAGGACAAAAGATTTTTGTTGAAACGTCGAGAAAAAACACTGGTCCGCAAAATTAAAGGACACAACATATTTTTTTCATTTATCTCAAATTTTATTGAACATTTATCAATGAAATGTTATACACAAATTTATTATTCCATTATTGTGATTAGAATACCCGAAATCAAAGAATTCTAACACGTATTTTATGCAAGTTAGCCGGTCAAGCAATGATCTTCTTGCAGTCAGTGCATAAATATCTTGGATATTGTTGTTAATATAGGGTGTGATCGCCTTTAACTGATAGACAGGCTCTACATCGGTGACCCATACTAAGAATTAGAGAGTTTATCAGCTCCTGTGGAATCAACGCCCACTCTTGTGTTAAGGCTGTTTCTAGCTCATGAGTATTTCTAGGAGGGGGTTGGAGGGATGAGATCCGCCGTCCTAGGTTGTCCCATACATGCTCAATGGGATTTAGGTCTGGGGATCGAGCTGGCCAATTCATCCGAGCAATTGCATGGTTTTGGAGAAAAGTGTCGACCACACCAGCCCTATGTGGACGGGCATTATCATCCATTATAAGAAGGTTTTCTACCATTTCTGATGATTGAGGCATCACATATGCTGCCAAGATCTCGTCCCGATACCTCTGTTCAGTCAGGGTTCCTTGCCGAAAAATGTGGAGTGCTGTGTGACCGCCCAAGAAGATTCCAGCCCAGACCATAAAACATTGGCTTCTGTAGGGATCCCTTTCAACCATATTTCGGGGATTATTTCTGGTTCCTACCTCTCTCCAGACAAAGACACGACGATAATTGCTGTTTAGAGAGAATCTGGACTCATCAGTGAACATTACTTGGCTCCATTCATCTGGATTCCAAGCGACATGTTGTCTGCGCCAAAGTTCCCTTGCTCTCTTTTGAGGTGGTGTCAATGGCACACAAATTATGGGTCGTCGAGCATAGAGGTCCTTCATGTGAAGCCTTCTGCGTATTGTATCAGTTGAAATGGGAGAAAACTTTCTTCTAATGGATGATAATGCCCGTCCACATAGGGCTGATATGGTCGACACTTTTCTCCAAAACCATGCAATTGCTCGGATGAATTGGCCAGCTCGATCCCCAGACCTAAATCCCATTGAGCATGTATAGAACAATCTAGGACGACGGATCTCATTCCTCCAACCCCCTCCTAGAAACACTCATGAGCTAGAAACACACTTTAAAAAAAGAGTGGGCGTTGATTCCACAGGAGCTTATAAACTCCCTAATTCTCAGTATGGGTCACCGATGTAGAGCCTGTCTATCAGTTAAAGGCGATCACACCCCATATTAACAACAATTTCTTAGATACACTGACTGCAAGAAGATCATTGTTTGACCGGCTAATTTGCATAAAATACGTGTTCGATTTCTTTGATTTCGGGTATTTTAATCAATAATGAAATAATAAATTTGTATACAAAATTTCATTGATAAATGTTCGATAAAATTTGAGATTTATGGAAAAAATATGCTGTTCCTTTAATTTTGCGGGCCAGTGTAAAAAAAAACAAATTTTCAGGCCGAAGTGCCTTTTATCAAGACACCAGTCTTATATAGATTCTCCCCTCTCATTGCCGGCTCTTACAACGATATCCTCACAATGATCAATCAAGTAGTGGAGGGGATCCTACTTACTGTAAAAGTTATATAGGGACAGACTTGATATGGAGCTGGTTAAAATGTACTGAGGTAAGTTGGCTGTCGTTTACTTTTGAGAAGAACGTCTCTCTTTCTTCTCTTCTATTGTCATTGTTATAAATCAGCCCTTATTTTGTCATTGTTGTGTAATTTAACAATGAAAGTTTACTGTTGTAAAATATCTCTCCTATTGTCATTGTTGTAAATCAGCTCTCATTTGTTATTGTTTTATAAATTAACAATGAAAGTTTACTGTTGTAAAATATCTCTCTTATTGTCATTGTTATAAATCAGCTCTCATTTTGCCATTGTTGTGTAAATTAACAAATAAAGTTTACTGTTGTAAAATATCTCTCTTATTGTCATTGTTATAAATCAGCTCTCATTTTGCCATTGTTGAGTAAATTAACAATGATAGTTTACTGTTGTAAAATATCTCTCCTATTGTCATTGTTGTAAATCAGCTCTCATTTGTTATTGTTTTATAAATTAACAATGAAAGTTTACTGTTGTAAAATATCTCTCCTATTGTCATTGTTGTAAATCAGCTCTCATTTGTTATTGTTTTATAAATTATCAATGAAAGTTTACTGTTGTAAAATATCTTTCCTATTGTCATTGTTATAAATCAGCTCTCATTTAGCCATTGTTGTGTAAATTAACAAAGAAAGTTTACTGTTGTAAAATATCTCTCCTATTGTCATTGTTATAAATCAGTTATCATTTTGCCATTGTTGTGTAAATTAACAATGAAAGTTTACTGTTGCAAAATATCTCTCCTATCATCATTGTTGTAAATCAGTTATCATTTAGCCATTGTTGTTTAAATTAACAATGAAGGTTTACTGTTGTAAAAATATCTCTCCAATTGTCATTGTTGTAAATCAGCTTTTATTTTGCCATTGTTGTGTAAATCAACAATGAAAGTTTACTGTTGTAAAATATCTCTCCTATTGTCATTGTTATAAATCAGCTCTCATTTTGCCATTGTTGTGTAAATTAACAAAGAAAGTTTACTGTTGTAAAAATATCTCTCCAATTGTCATTGTTGTAAATCAGCTCTCATTTGTTATTGTTTTATAAATTATCTCTCCTATTGTCATTGTTGTAAATCAGCTCTCATTTATTATTGTTTTATAAATTATCTCTCCTATTGTCATTGTTGTAAATCAGCTCTCATTTGTTATTGCTTTATAAATTATCTCTCCTATTGTCATTGTTGTAAATCATCCCTCATTTAGCCATTGTTGTGTAAATTAACAATGAAAGTTTACTGTTGTAAAATATCTTTCCTATTGTCATTGTTGTAAATCAGCTCTCATTTGTTATTGCTTTATAAATTATCTCTCCTATTGTCATTGTTGTAAATCATCCCTCATTTAGCCATTGTTGTGTAAATTAACAAAGAAAGTTTACTGTTGTAAAATATCTCTCCTATCATCATTGTTGTAAATCAGCTATAATGTGTATAGCCCCCTATAACATATATCTCTTCATTATAACGCGCCATATCTCTCTCTCTATAAGAAATACATCTATTTACTGAGAGGGCTTGGCTCATCAGTGGTAAACCCTCCCAGCGGTTTCGCCAATTTAATCCACCAGACTGCTTTTTAGCATTTATAAAAGCACAACCGTCCAATACAGTATTAGAGCTCTAAGAAGCGGTCTGGTAGATTAAATTGGTGAAACCGCTGGGAGGGTTCACCACTGATGAGCCAATCCCTCTCAATATGTATATATATATATTTATCGCACAGTAAGGACAGAAGTTTGTTTATTGTTACTTCTAACTAAAAGGAATATGTAATATAGTTAATATTATATTTTAACTCAGCAACATAGTTAAGTTCTGTACATAGAATGTAAACAACTTACGTTATCTTTCACTAACATCAACAATAACCTGTAAGTAAATAAATCATATAATACCCGAACAAATATATCTTATAATACGTTTGTTAATTATATAACGTAAACAAATATTTTACAGAATCAATTAAATAACCATTATCCACAAATAAAATATGTAACAATTATTGCTCAACAATAATTTATTGTGTGGTCTGTAACTTTGCAATATAGTTTAAAATAAATGCAGTGTTCCCTCAAACCAAAATAAAGATACATATTTCAATTTGTCTTTTGCTTACGTCACTCATACGAGGAATTGACCAATCCGCTGCAAGCAGACTTCCGTCTATTTAAGTTTCCGTCTGAAAGCCTCAGTGATAACGGTAAAAAAACTTTTATTTAACTGTTCTACAAATCTTGTAATCAATTTTAGTATACTTCCAGAACACGTAGAAGCCTGAAATGTTGTACACTTATTCGTACCTGATAACAATTCAAGTTGGCAAATTTTCAGACTTCTGGGTGGTCATTGTGATCTGGAAACGATTAATTTCCAAATTGCTTTTCAAATTTTAATAATTTACTATTAATATTGTTGACTGGTTTAACCTTGTAGGATGGTTGAGACACGTTCTGTAAAGATGTAAGACATGTCTGAGGAGAGAATCAAGACTGAAGAATCTGCCAAACCTCAGCCTAGTGCAACAATATGTCTCCAGTCCACATTGAAGACATCGTTTTTATTTATTTATTTAACAGTTGGGAGAGAAACGCCATATCCACAATTAGGATAATTGCGTGTATATATTACATTATATACAATTAACACAATTGAACATTAGGAATCATGAAAATTAAACGTTCGATGTCAAATTTTGCATATAGCAATTGGAAATAGTAGCTTGAAATATGTACAGTCAACACTTTCGCCTTGAAATATACATCCTGCAGAATCTATTAAACTTAATGTATTGGTCTTTATTGCAAGCAACTTGTTTTGTATTAGTCAGGTAAAGTTGGTTTTCTTCCCTTAGATCAGAAGTTAATGGACAGTTTATCAGAAGGTGTTCAGGGGTTTGTCTTTCGTTTCCACAAGTGCATGCAGGTGAATCAATTTTGCCAATCGTTAAATACATCGTTACTATCACAACTGTCGATTTCGGAAGATGACAGACTTCTGTACAACGGAATTGTTTGAGATTCTTCTGTCATATCGCACGGGAATGGAGTACACCATACTGACTGGAATGACGTCTGGGCGACACATACCTGGACGCCCACCGACACGCTTTGTGGACCAATTAAAGAAACTCACTGGCTTAATGGTCACCGAGTTGGTACATTGAGCTCAAGACAGAGATAGCTGACGTCATGTTTGGGATGTAATGCGTACAGTACAACGTTTGATCGCGCATAAAATGATGTATATATGCCACCAGACCACACAGAAGTCTGAAATTTTGTACATTCGCTCAGTCTAACTAGCAATATATATATATTATATAATCTAAAAATATTATATAATCTAAAAACCTCAAATATTTCTATATTTTAAAAAATATATACTTTATTTTATTCATTGATAATTTTTATTTTTGTTATCATCGTTTTTAGAAAGACTTTTAGTTTAGTTGTTTAGTTTCGTTGTATAATTTTGTTGTAAATATGCGTAGTTAACCAATCAATCCTTTTAAATCACTAATATAGGATTAAATTATAAATTCTATATAATGTGAAACTAACAAATGTGTAATTTTTCCTCAAGTAATTGAAAATAAAAGCTACTTGACGGTAAATATTGATCTTTTTTTATCACGACTGCACCTCAACCCTTTATCTTATCGATCCTTTGTCTTATCAAGCCTAATCTAACAACAACACAAAATATTCATAACATATATATACAGTGGTACCTCGACATACGAGCGCCCCAACATACGAGTTTTTCGAGATACGAGCCGACGAGCAAGTGATTTTTTTTTGCTTTGAGTTACGAGCGAAATTCGAGATACGAGTTCGGTTCGGTAGTGTTGAAGATATTAATCTGTGATTTTAAATGTTTCTTTTTGACCAGTACTTTTGTTTTGTTTTTGCTTTTCCTAAAATGTTTCTTTCTTCTTCTTCATTATTATTTGTTCTATATGCAAAGCTTTGTTTTTTTGCTTTTTGTCTTTTTGCTTCGAGATACGAGTAATTCAAGATACGAGCAAGGTTGCGGAACGAATTAAACTCGTATGTCGAGGTACCACTGTATATGCAAGTGTACAATCTAGTTATAGGAATAAAAGCATTAAAGCACGGATTTTTATTTTACACCCAAAACAAACTTCTACTGTCTTTACTGCGATGAAAAAATATATTGGGAGGGCTTGGCTCATCAGTGGTTAACCCTCCCAGCGGTTTCGCCAATTTAATCTACCAGACCGCTCTTCTTAGAGTTCTAATACTGTATTGGACAATTCTGCTTTTATATGTTACATTGAAGGGTGGAATCTTAGAAATGGTAGTCAGGCAAACTATGGACATAAGTTGATGAGCCAAGCCCTCCCAATATTTTTTCATCGCAGTAAGGACAGTAGAAGTTTGTTTTATGTGTAAAAGAAACATTCATGTTTTAAGGCTTTCATTCCCGATGAAGATGGCGCGTTATTGATTTATATTAAAATAATAGTCTTCTTCTTCTTTCTTATCTCAAAGCCATGATAATCATGGTGGGTAGTTAGCGACTGCTTTTACTGTAAGCGCACCACATGTCTACACATGTGAAAAGCAGTTCGACTTTGTACTTACAAATGTGCCAGAGCCCTGTTTGATTACTTGCACTCGCTGGTGGGGTTGGACTTTTGCAAGAATCGGGGGCCATTGGAGCATTTTTTTTTTAAATCAGAAAAAAGTGTCCAATGCGGGAATCGAACCCGGGTCGTAGTGGTCGAAAACCAAACGGTTTAACCAGCCTTCCACCGACCTCCCAATATAATAGTTATGATAAACAATGAACCCCCCCCCCAACACCAGTTTTGGATCATTCTTTATCACGGTTTTTACCGGGGTGGTGTACAGTGCCTCGTTCTGATGCGTAAAATTAAAGGGAGATGTGCACATTACATGATGTTTGAGGTACAAAGAGTTTTCCCTATTGCCTCTCTCTCAAATAGAGTCGTAAATTATATAGAAGCAGAAGAATAATTCACATATTTACATATTCAATTTACATAGTCGGCTGATTTATTTAGTTTAGTGTGAACCTCACAGTGTTCTTCTCTATTTGGTGTCAATTCTAGACTTTGATAGGCGAATTGTTTGGAAGTAGAACACTGTATGTAAATAAGATTTAGTGTTCTATTTTAAATATTTTATATATATATATATATATTTATATAAACTATTTATTATTTGTTATAGTGTTATCCCATTGTACATGCGACTGAACAGTTCAAAGAATAATTACACTCACGAAGACAAAACTTAAGGAAGTTGTACCTTTTAGCATGTATATCGGGATTGAGACAATAACTCTGAAAGATATTACAGTGACCTTTATTGAAGACATACGATATAACTAAGTGTGAACAAAATTGCTCTGTCTCTTAAAAAAAAAAAAAAAAAAAAAAGACGTTCGGCGGCATCAAAGACTTTCCACTTCCTTAAATTTTGTCCATGAGTATAAAAACATATTTGAAAAATATTTTAAAAGTGATATTGTAATGAAAACAGGTTGATAAATTATGTAAAAGGCATTTCCTGATCGTGCAACAAAAAGTTTATGATGGTTTGCGCCATCTGTCGGAATAAATATCAATAAAGCGTTGATAAAAAAAAAATATTCCATAAATGTTTATGGCCAATACACAATAGTATTATAAACAATACTTAAAATTATACCGCATAAGTTTCTTTTCCATGAAAAATCAATATTTATTTTTAAAGATAAATATTTACTATTTCTAACTTTTTTGAATGAAGTATGAGAGGGTGAAAATATGAAGAGTAATGGCGAACGGGAAAAATAAAAGTGTCCAGGGGCGGGAAACGAACCCACAACCTTCTGCTTACCGGGCAGGTGCCATGTCCACTAGGCTACCCTTATTGATTTTTCATGGAAAAGAAACTTATGTGGTATAATTTTAAGTATTGTTTATAATCACACGCCGCAGTCCTTTATAATATACACAATAGTATTGATACAATAAAATAAAACCATTTCCACATCGGTAAAATTTACCATTACAGAATAAGTTCCCCATATAATACAAAGATATTATATAAAATGTCAACAATCAATATATATGGTTCATAAATATAACACTGAAATAAATTTGTGTTTAAAAAGATATAAAAATAGAATGAAACACACACAAATGAAAAAAAAAATTTTTTTTTCGTAGTTATTAGTATAAATTAAATTCTTAACTTATCGTAAATTTATAGTAAAGGTTCAACTTTATTCAACTATAAATACAAAGCGCGATGTCCCGCCAAGGACACTGGCGCCCAAAGGAAAGCAATACAAGAGAGAGAGAGAGGGAGAATCTATTTATATATCCAAAAATATATGCACAAAGGCATTTACCATATTCTTTAAATTGGTTTCAAACAAGCATACTATATACATAGGTAATTTAATTTAAACATACCTCAAAATAAAGAAAAAAGGGAGAAAAAAAACATATATACAGCACATACAGTTACAATTATACCTAACACTTGAGATTATTTAAAAACTTTGATATAAATTTACAAAATCTATTGAATACAATGTATGAGTCCCTGCTGGATATCAGTTCTCTTGGATCGGTACAGAGAATACCGTTACTGAGTCTGTAGTCTTGAAATGCTGGGCACTTAAGTAAAAGATGAGTAGAATCTTGAATGCGGCATCCACAAAAACAGCCCGGTTGTGAAGTAGAAAGAAATCAGAGAAAATGAAGTATAATAAAGAAAATTCAAAAAAGATTTTTATTTAGAACAATAAAGGGCTATAACAAGGTTCACGCAAAAAGCTTCGGCAATTAGGCGGAACATAGAACTGTACTGATGAGGGTCATAGCCTGGTACCATGGTATACAGGTTGTTGGCTGTTGTCTGGATTTGACAAAACTGGTGTTGTGGCTTATTCTTCATCATCACCCTTTTTACATTTTGTACTGCGGTGATTAACAAAATGCATTATTTAAATGTATTTTTAAAGGGAGAGGTGCCTCTTTTGGTATATGAATACCTTCCTCCGTTAACTATTTATTGTATTATATATATAAATTCATGGATAAAACTTAAGAAAGTTTTATATTTTAAGAATCAACAATTCCTTATTTGTTTATATAACGGTGGATTTTTTCCATATATGTATATTTGAACGTTCTCCTTTGAAGCAAGAAGTTGAATATTCTTTGAGTGTGAAAGCTTGTAAAAAAATAGGAACTTACCCTCTATTATTAATTTGTTTATTTTTTCCTTTGTCGTCTGTTTTCACATGTTGAATCTGGTTAGAAAATGTATAAAAATTAGATGAATCTTTTGTTGCCATTAAATACGAGATAATTAACTCGTTTCTCTCTCTATATCTAAAAATGTTTAATAAAAGAATTTTATAAATCTGAGAGTTATCTTCAAAAACGATCCAACATCCTTCAAAAATTAATAAATAAATATTAAAAAATATGAAGGCTAAAAGGTACAACTTCCTTAAGTTTTGTCTACGACTGTATATATGTAAATAGAATTGCTCAATTAAATGTATGTGAATGAGATTTTCTTTAGTTCCACGTGTTTTGAACACCGAGTTGTGGAAGGAATGTTTTCTTGAAACCAATGGAAATTTTCAGGAACCTGAGTTGACGAAAGGGATGAAGGGAGGGGTAGATTGTAAAGTTTGATGTGATTGGATGGTGGCGGTCACGTGTCCACATTCCTGATGACGTCAGAGGAAAGTTGGAGGGAAGTAGGGCGCTGACACGGATATATGGCGACGGCAAATATAGAACCTTGGCCTTAGGCCTGGGCAGGGTCTTCTGGGGTCTAGGGCCTGTCCTTGGGTCTCTTAGTATTGTCTGTCCTTGGCCTTAGTCTTGGCAGGGTCTTCTGAGGTCTAGGGCCTGTCCTTGGGTCTCTTAGTATTGTCTGTCCTTGGCCTTAGTCTTGGCAGGGTCTTCTGGGGTCTAGGGCCTGTCCTTGGGTCTCTTAGTATTGTCTGTCCTTGACCTTAGTCTTGGCAGGGTCTTCTGGGGTCTAGGGCCTGTCCTTGGGTCTCTTAGTATTGTCTGTCCTTGACCTTAGTCTTGGCAGGGTCTTCTGGGGTCTAGGGCCTGTCCTTGGGTCTCTTAGTATTGTCTGTCCTTGGCCTTAGTCTTGGCAGGGTCTTCTGGGGTCTAGGGCCTGTCCTTGGGTCTCTTAGTATTGTCTGTCCTTGGCCTTAGTCTTGGCAGGGTCTTCTGGGGTCTAGGGCCTGTCCTTGGGTCTCTTAGTATTGTCTGTCCTTGGCCTTAGTCTTGGCAGGGTCTTCTGAGGTCTAGGGCCTGTCCTTGGGTCTCTTAGTATTGTCTGTCCTTGGCCTTAGTCTTGGCAGGGTCTTCTGGAGTCTATGGCCTGTCCTTGGATCTCTTAGTATTATCTGTCCTTGGCCTTAGTCTTGGCAGGGTCTTCTAGGGGGCCTGTCCTTTGGTCTCTTAGTATTGTCTGTCCTTGGCCTTAGTCTTGGCAGGGTCTTCTGAGGTCTAGGGCCTGTCCTTGGGTCTCTTAGTATTGTCTGTCCTTGGCCTTAGTCTTGGCAGGGTCTTCTGAGGTCTAGGGCCTGTCCTTGGGTCTCTTAGTATTGTCTGTCCTTGGCCTTAGTCTTGGCAGGGTCTTCTGAGGTCTAGGGCCTGTCCTTGGGTCTCTTAGTATTGTCTGTCTTTGGCCTTAGTCTTGGCAGGGTCTTCTAGGGGGCCTGTCCTTTGGTCTCTTAGTATTGTCTGTCCTTGGCCTTAGTCTTGGCAGGGTCTTCTAGGGGGCCTGTCCTTTGGTCTCTTAGTATTGTCTGTCCTTGGCCTTAGTCTTGGCAGGGTCTTCTGGGGTCTAGGGCCTGTCCTTGGGTCTCTTAGTATTGTCTGTCCTTGGCCTTAGTCTTGGCAGGGTCTTCTAGGGGGCCTGTCCTTTGGTCTCTTAGTATTGTCTGTCCTTGGCCTTAGTCTTGGCAGGGTCTTCTGGGGTCTAGGGCCTGTCCTTGGGTCTCTTAGTATTGTCTGTCCTTGGCCTTAGATCTTGGCAGGGTCTTCTGGGGTCTAGGGCCTGTCCTTGGGTCTCTTAGTATTGTCTGTCCTTGGCCTTAGATCTTGGCAGGGTCTTCTGGGGTCTAGGGCCTGTCCTTGGGTCTCTTAGTATTGTCTGTCCTTGGCCTTAGATCTTGGCAGGGTCTTCTGGGGTCTAGGGCCTGTCCTTGGGTCTCTTAGTATTGTCTGTCCTTGGCCTTAGGCCTGGGCAGGGTCTTCTGGGGTCTAGGGCCTGTCCTTGGGTCTCTTAGTATTGTCTGTCTTTGGCCTTAGTCTTGGCAGGGTCTTCTGGGGTCTAGGGCCTGTCCTTGGGTCTCTTAGTATTGTCTGTCCTTGGCCTTAGGTCTTGGCAGGGTCTTCTGGGGTCTAGGGCCTGTCCTTGGGTCTCTTAGTATTGTCTGTCCTTGGCCTTAGGTCTTGGCAGGGTCTTCTGGGGTCTAGGGCCTGTCCTTGGGTCTCTTAGTATTATCTGTCCTTGGCCTTAGGTCTTGGCAGGGTCTTCTGGGGTCTAGGGCCTGTCCTTGGGTCTCTTAGTATTGTCTGTCCTTGGCCTTAGTCTTGGCAGGGTCTTCTGGGGTCTAGGGCCTGTCCTTGGGTCTCTTAGTATTGTCTGTCCTTGGCCTTAGTCTTGGCAGGGTCTTCTGGGGTCTAGGGCCTGTCCTTGGGTCTCTTAGTATTGTCTGTCCTTGGCCTTAGTCTTGGCAGGGTCTTCTGGGGTCTAGGGCCTGTCCTTGGGTCTCTTAGTATTGTCTGTCCTTGGCCTTAGTCTTGGCAGGGTCTTCTGGGGTCTAGGGCCTGTCCTTGGGTCTCTTAGTATTGTCTGTCCTTGGCCTTAGGTCTTGGCAGTGTCTTCTGGGGTCTAGGGCCTGTCCTTGGGTCTCTTAGTATTATCTGTCCTTGGCCTTAGGTCTTGGCAGGGTCTTCTGGGGTCTAGGGCCTGTCCTTGGGTCTCTTAGTATTGTCTGCCCTTGGCCTTAGGCCTGGGCAGGGTCTTCTGGGGTCTAGGGCCTGTCCTTGGGTCTCTTAGTATTGTCTGTCCTTGGCCTTAGGTCTTGGCAGGGTCTTCTGGGGTCTAGGGCCTGTCCTTGGGTCTCTTAGTATTGTCTGTCCTTGGCCTTAGTCTTGGCAGGGTCTTCTGGGGTCTAGGGCCTGTCCTTGGGTCTCTTAGTATTGTCTGTCCTTGGCCTTAGGTCTTGGCAGTGTCTTCTGGGGTCTAGGGCCTGTCCTTGGGTCTCTTAGTATTATCTGTCCTTGGCCTTAGGTCTTGGCAGGGTCTTCTGGGGTCTAGGGCCTGTCCTTGGGTCTCTTAGTATTATCTGTCCTTGGCCTTAGGTCTTGGCAGGGTCTTCTGGGGTCTAGGGCCTGTCCTTGGGTCTCTTAGTATTGTCTGTCCTTGGCCTTAGGTCTTGGCAGGGTCTTCTGGGGTCTAGGGCCTGTCCTTGGGTCTCTTAGTATTGTCTGTCCTTGGCCTTAGTCTTGGCAGGGTCTTCTGGGGTCTAGGGCCTGTCCTTGGGTCTCTTATTGTTGTCTGTCTTTGGCCTTAGTCTTGGCAGGGTCTTCTGGGGTCTAGGACCTGTCCTTGGGTTTCTTAGTATTGTCTGTCCTTGGCCTTAGTCTTGGCAGGGTCTTCTGGGGTCTAGGGCCTGTCCTTGGGTCTCTTAGTATTGTCTGTCCTTGGCCTTAGTCTTGGCAGGGTCTTCTGGGGTCTAGGGCCTGTCCTTGGGTCTCTTAGTATTGTCTGTCCTTGGCCTTAGTCTTGGCAGGGTCTTCTGAAGTCTAGGGCCTGTCCTTGGGTCTCTTAGTATTGTCTGTCTTTGGCCTTAGTCTTGGCAGGGTCTTCTGGGGTCTAGGGCCTGTCCTTGGGTTTCTTAGTATTGTCTGTCCTTGGCCTTAGTCTTGGCAGGGTCTTCTGGGGTCTAGGGCCTGTCCTTGGGTTTCTTATTATTGTCTGTCCTTGGCCTTAGTCTTGGCAGGGTCTTCTGGGGTCTAGGGCCTGTCCTTGGGTTTCTTAGTATTGTCTGTCCTTGGCCTTAGTCTTGGCAGGGTCTTCTGGGGTCTAGGGCCTGTCCTTGGGTTTCTTATTATTGTCTGTCCTTCTTGTGTTTTCTGTGTTCTTTGTGTTTTCTTTGTGAATTTTCGGTATATTAACAAAGAAAACATCCCCCTCAGACCTATTATTGTTAATCACTTCTAACCCGCCATGCCCTTATCTCGATTCTTATCATCGTACCTAACTCCTCTCATCCGTCCAACAAATAGATATTCAATAACCTGTATAACTGATTTTATAAATGAATTGAGAAACTCAAAACCAATGACATCATGGGGTCCTTGTGGCCTCAGTCTTCTCACCATCTAATAAAGAATAACTTGAAAGAAATATTGGAACGAAACTTAACTAATCCTTCAGAAAGCTCAAAAATAATTACTTTATTTAAATTATGTCTATCAACATCTAACTTCAGGTTTGAAGATAAACTCTACCAACAGATATGTGGCTCTCCTATGGGAAGCCCGCTTTCATTGATTGCGGCGGAGATTGTCATGTCTGATTGATGGATCAACAGTTTTGAGGAATTAGGTATAAGAAAATGATATAGGTATATAGATGAGGTATTTTGCGAATTCCAAAAAGGAAAAAGAGCATCAAATTTTAAATACTTTAAATAGGTTTAACTCCTAAATCAAATTTACTATGGAATTAGAAATCAAATCACCTTATCTTGATATCTTCATTTTTAAAAACAGAAATTCCACAGTCTACTATAAACCCGGCATCTTTTGTATTTAAATTTTAAATCATACAGCCCAATAGGACACAAAATTTCTATAGGGAAAACGTTAACTAAACGAATATGGACACATTGTTCTCTACCAATTTTCAAGAAAATTGAGAAAGGAAATATCATCCAAAATCTAAGAAATAATGGATTTCCAATAGATTTTATATATAAACATTTCTACAATAAATCCCTTCCTAAAAAAACAAACAATATACCGGGCAAATAGTTATCTACAATATTCACCTGCTAATGAAAGATTATCCCATGAATTGAGGAAATATGGCATAAAATGCTTATTTAGAAATTCCCGAACCATAGGCCAGAGAAACCCCATAACCAAATTCAATAATAATACAGAGTCGAGAAACAAGCAGAATACTCCATCTCCTGCCGTCTCTTACATAGGAGAGACATCAATAGACATAAGAGAACATAGCCGTAATATCAGAAACCAAGATAACAAATCCTTAATATTACAGCACCAAAATTCTACAGGTCATCAATTCAACCTACAAGATATCCCATAACATATTCTCCAAATGCAATAGACTCATTCTAGAATCTACAATCTCCAAAGACAATAACAGCATAAACAGAAGAATTGATCTACCCCAACAGTTCCAGCATATTCAACACAGACAATCCCACCCCCATTGAAACTGTACCCTCAACAACTGGAAACTATTTTTATATTTGATTTTTTGAAAATGTATTTCTGTGAATCTCTATTATATGTATGTTGTACGTCTTTGCGGATCCAGTGGCCTGATGAAGCGTGACCGCGTGAAAGCTTGCCTCCCAATATCTGAATAAAGAAATTCTGTAAATATTTTAAAATTTATTTAATTGAATTATAATTTTATTTGAATATATATTTCAAGAACAAAATAAATATTAAAAAAAAGGCATTTCATGATGGTGCAACTTTTATTAGCACGATCAGAAAATGTCTTTTTCTTAATTTATCCACCTCATCCTATTACACTTTCACTTCTGTACTATTTGTTAACCGTAAATTAAATAAACATTTAGTTTCATTTTCCCTTTTTTGTATGTGTCGAATCATTATAAAATAAATAAAGCTTCCAGGGTTAAGTTTCTTGTTCAAATTTTTTATTTTCAAGCTTTCAGACTTGTCAGTCCTTCAACAGGAGTATCACGATAATAATTTGATGATATATACTATTTTTATATACAAATTTATTTTTACATATTTTAATTATTAATGATATTGAAAGGGGGAGAAAATATATATTACATTATTTGTGTGTTATAAACAATTGATGAAAATATACGTACATGGTGGAGGTTACGTGCTGGTCGAATGATATCTCGAGATCTCAAATTAAACCCAATAAATGCGTGAACTATTGTGGTATATATAGAAGACTGCCTATATCTATGGGGTAGTGTTTGTTAATATTGTCGAATCATTACAAGGTGGAATGCTTTAATAAATATTTTGTCGTTGTTATATTTAGAAGAACCAATAAAATAGAAGGACAGTGTCCGCTAAAAATAGACGTCACTCTCGACGAACAACTGACCTTCAAAAAAACACGTCCAGAACAGAATAAACCTCACAAAGACAGCACAGGCTAGCGCTGCAATTAGGAATTAAAAGAAAGGTATCCTTACATTGCAAGAGAACATGTACATGCTTGTGAAAAAAATAGTACAAATATGAAATTGTACTGGAATAAGATGAATAAATTAAGAAAAAGTGGATAACCACGTACGCGTTTCAAGTTTTTGGCCCTCGTCAGCGTGGTGCAGGCTGTACCTCTACGACCAAAAATATTTTGGTTCCAGAGGCTTCTTGAGAAATCAAGAAATGAGTATTTAAGACCAAACTTGTGTGTGTGTTGTGTGTGTGTTAGGAATGTGTTATTTCACATTAAGTGAAGACTAGAACGCGTCTGATTCCACACTAGCCTGTTTAGTGATACGCTAACCATGATGTATGCACGAAGGAACGTGTGGCCATTGGATATGAGTCGGACCTGGAGGCTGTTGTTGGGTGCTGTGCTGCCTGGAGTATAGGAGCTCCATCTATGGTTCCTCCCTGTGGTGAATCTGTATAAGACCGGTGGTCTTAATAAAGCTTTGTGTGTGTGTTATTTCACATTGTATTCCACTTAACATTGAACTTTATAGAAGCAATGGGCGCCTCTCCCGTCAAAATAAACGTCAAAACCTGACGCCATCTATTGACCGTCGCCGCAACTAGCGGCCTCGGGTCGGTGACAAAGCCACAACACCAGCTTTGGCAAACTGAGAAGCGTCCACCTAGAGACCATGGTTTCTGGCTAATGGCCCTCGTCAGTCTAGGGCGGACTTTATTCCATGAGATCCACACGGGATCTAATGGAATCTTCACAATCTACCAAAGAGGTGTTTTGCTGGCAATGTGGCATGGTCTCTAGGTGGACGCTTCTCAGTTTGCCAAAGCTGGTGTTGTGGCTTTGTCACCGACCCGAGGCCGCTAGTTGCGGCGACGGTCAATAGATGGCGTCAGGTTTTGACGTTTATTTTGACGGGAGAGGCGCCCATTGCTTCTATGGATTAATTTCCTCCCGGCAAATATTCCATCTATATTGAACTTTATATAAGTGTGGTTGATATAACTTACTTTGGTTTGTAGGGCTCCCCGATCACGTGGTCTGATTCCTCACTGCTGTCAGATTTAAAGTTCAGCAACACTTGTCCGTTTTCCTCTCTCCTACGCACACATTCTTCCTTTAAATATAAAACAGTAGCGCTCCATCTGTTGGTCATGATGGGTACTATTTAACGCGATTTTTACCTTTTTCTTCAAATCATACAACTTCTCCTACTGCTTTACATTTAGTTGATTACTTCCAAGTTTATTTATGAATTGTTTACAGGGGAAGAGAAATTCTTTACGCCTTTATTTGAACTCATGGACAAAACTTAAGGAAGTTGTACCTTTCAGCATGTATATCGGGATTGAGACAATAACTCTGAAAGATATTACAGTGACCTTTATTGAAGACATACGAGATAACCAATATACACTCATAGACAAAACTTAAGGAAGTTGTACCTTTCAGCATGTATATCGGGATCCAGACAATAACTCTGAAAGATATTTGATACATAATGACTTTTATTGAAGACACACGAGATAACCAAATGTGAACAAAATTGACTCTGTGCCCTTCAAAAAAAAAAAAAAATAAATAATAAAAAACTAAAAATAAAAGACGACCGACCACATCAAAGACTTTCCAATTCCTTAAGTTTTTTTCCCATGAATGTAAATATATTTCTAACGTCGTCTAAGCTCTTATGTACATAGTTCCCTTAAATGCCTTCGCCAATCATTTCTCTAAAGTGTTTGACATTTCAAAAGATATTCTATTGAGACTCTTAGTTAATTGTTACAACAATCAAAGATAAATCAAACAAAGTAACTGTCATTAATATCAATTAGGTGATATAATATATTAAAAACTGTTTAAAGTGTTTGATATATAAACAGAATAATACAATAGTAGAACGGTATGGTAGATTAAACTGGCGAAACAGCTGGAAGGGTTCACCACTGATGAGCTGCACTTTCCTGATTATAGAAATTCGTCTTGAACGAATTTTCTTTTCAAAATCATCATAAAAAATGAATTTAATTGCTACAATAAGGGGCTATATATTTTCTTATTCCGGGTAAAGTCAGTGATGGTAAATAAAATTAAATATATTTGACCATTGACATAGTTTCCTTATAGTTGTCCTATGGGAACCACATTTAGGTATGCAAATCACACACCTTCTTTGCATATATTTTATGTCGCTTTGTTAACGTTGTGACTATGTATAGTAGCTCCCCCTATGAGAACTCTGTGTGTAGGGGAAGTCTATTCATGGAGAATTTATCGGCGGAATATTTATG
Organism: Cordylochernes scorpioides; assembly: GCA_030710605.1. Lineage (NCBI taxonomy): Eukaryota > Metazoa > Arthropoda > Arachnida > Pseudoscorpiones > Chernetidae > Cordylochernes > Cordylochernes scorpioides. The sequence goes on along the minus strand of CP092883.1, from coordinate 3,145,036 downwards.
TGTAGTTAAGTTTTGTTTTGTTAAGTGCTAGTTGAGTTTATTGGTTATTGCCTCCTTACTTTCTAGTTGTATCTTCTTTCTTTCGAATTACCCATGAAAACATTTCTGTTTTTATGATTAAAAAAGCCTTTCTTGAATGTTCAATTGAAAGTTGATGATGGTCTGCGCCATCTATCGGAATAAATACAATTATTATCGAAATAAATTCAGATTTGAATCAAGAATTAAAAACGATTTTATATTTAAAAAAAAAAAGAAAAAAACAATGATATGTTTATTTATTATTTACACTCATGGAGACAAAAAGGAAGTTGTACCTTTTACCATGTATATCGGGATTGAGACAATAACTCTGAAAGATATTACAGTGACCTTTATTGAAGACACACGAGATAACCAATATACACTCATGGACAAAACTTAAGGAAGTTGTACCTTTTAGCATGTATATCGGGATTTAGACAATAACTCTGAAAGATATTACAGTGACCTTTATTGAAGACACACGAGATAACCAATATACACTCATGGACAAAACTTAAGGAAGTTGTACCTTTCAGCATGTATATCGGGATTGAGACAATAACTCTGAAAGATATTACAGTGACCTTTATTGAAGACACACGAGATAACCAATATACACTCATGGACAAAACTTAAGGAAGTTGTACCTTTTAGCATGTATATCGGGATTGAGACAATAACTCTGTAAGATATTACAGTGACCTTTATTGAAGACACACGAGATAACCAATATACACTCATGGACAAAACTTAAGGAAGTTGTACCATTCAGCATGTATATCGGGATTGAGACAGTAACTCTGAAATATATTACAGTGACCTTTATTGAAGACACACGAGATAACCAATACACACTCATGGAGACAAAACTTAAGGAAGTTGTACCTTTCAGCATGTATATCGGGATTCAGACAATAACTCTGAAATATATTACAGTGACCTTTATTGAAAATACCACAGGTAACCAATTGTGAATAAAATTGCCGCTGTGTCCTTAAAAAAAAAAAAAAAAATAGACAACCGGCGAAATTAAAGACTTTCTACTTCCTTAAGTTATGTCCATGAGTGTAGATGTATATAACCCATAAGTACATTAGAGCAAGTGTAATTACAATTATTTGTAATTATAGAGATTATAATTATGATTGCTTGCTCTAATAACTACAGAAAGTGTAATGATGATTACATGATGGATTTATATTCCAGATTTATAACAAACCAAACACACAAGTATATATTGTTACACATTAAAAAATCAGAACAGACAAACTTCATGATGACTGGCCAATTTTTTAAGGCAAGAAAGATATTTGTAACACAAGTTCCCGTAGTATAGAAAGCCATTTAAGGCAAAAAATATGAAAATTTCTATAAAATACAAGATAGGCAATGTTCACAGAGTATCTAAATATAAGGAAGTGGAAAGTCTTTGATGTCGCCGGTCGTCTTTTTAAATTTATTTTTATTTTTTTAAGGAGATAGAGGTTATTTTGTTCACATTTGGTTATCTCGTGTGTCTTCAATAAAGGTCATTGTAATATTTCTCAGAGTTATTATCTGAATCCCGATATACATGTTAAAAGGTACAACTTCCTTAAGTTTTGTCTCCATGAGTGTATATTGGTTATCTCGTGTGTCTTCAATAAAGGTCACTGTAATATCTTTCAGAGTTATTGTCTCAATCCTGATATACATGGTAAAAGGTACAACTTCCTTAAGTTTTGTCCATGAGTATACATATTTTGCCACGATATAATTATTAAATATGCGACATTAATATAAAAAAATATTCAAACATTCTCAAAAAGTACTTAACCATACATATCTGATATAAAACTTAAGTTTTATTTTTGTAATTTTTACTAAACCTTGCGTTACTTTGTAAAATTACTTTTAAAATATGTAATTGCATAGTAGGGTAATCATTATTAATTGCATATAATGCATAATAGCTTAAATAATAGAAAAGGAAAAAAAGTAAGAAAATGTGGTCAGGTAGTGATATGAAAAATAAAAGGTATATCCTAGTTGCTCAAATGAATATTTTTAGATTGCAGAGCTCCATCTAGCTGAATAAATATCAACTAAACGTTGGTTTAGATTTATTCCATAATATTTGACCAACATATTTTCTTGATAAAACAAGAAAAAGCCAAGGACATATATAAAAAAACGGGTTGGCTAATATTTTGATATAAACTAGGGGGAAAAAAAGCTCATTTTAATGGTTTGGGTATTTCTTGAAAAATATATATCCGCTTTCTCACTTAATGACGCTTTTTTTTTGTAACGTAATTACATTTTGTACTGTTCTTCGTTACAAAGTGAATTCACATAATAAATCAATCAAGATAATTATAATGAGTGTATTATATATAATAGCAAGTTTTCAAACATTAGCTCATCATCAGACCAATTATTTAACAAATACCTATAATATATTTAGATATAATTGCAGCGCCATCTGGAGTAAGCGGAAATAATTTGTGAAAAATAATTCTTTTGTACCTCTCTAGATCTTCCAGAGACAATTCCATTTTTGACTAAAGTTTTCTTCTTTCTTATCTCTACTCAACAATCTTATTAAGGAATCAACCATGTAGATTCTAATGCAGTAAGGACAGTAGAAATTGTTTAATTTCAAAAAGAATCATACGCGTCTATAATAGTTTCAGATTTTCAAAACATGTAGATCTTTAGATGGTGTCTTCTGGGGATGAGTAGATCTTATTAAAGGAGATTTGACAACTATAATGATTGGGTGAAGTAGAAAGCGTCTGCCATTGTCATTAAGACTGGAAGCACTACTCAGTAACAGGCCACTGACTCAGCTCCAATATGAAATGTCTGACATGAGGAACAGACACCATGTACAGCCAGCCGCTCCTAACATGGAGTACAGACATCCTGGAGCCCTTACAGGGTACTATCAGCCGGGCCAGCTGAGCCCAGGTTTTTAAGCAAGCTTCTTACTGCTCCCCCTCCTCCTTTTTCTTCCGGGCTTGGGGCTAGAAAAGGAGGAGTTTTGATTAAAGTGAATTATTACTGTCCAATATGGAGACACCTGATTGGTCGACAGTGACAAGTTGCTACAGTAGATAATTACGTCACCAAGTATGACGTAATGTTATGCTACGGTCACATCTGGACCATTCGTTTGACATTGTCCAGCCGGAACTGATCACAACAGGTCGTCTGCAACGTTTGGGACGGTCACAATGGAATGGTTGGATGCCACCGTCTTTTGGTCTCTTTTATCTCGTCTGCTACAATATCATGTGGTTTAATCTTAAATTAACAGACACTTTTCAGCCACAGTTTTCATTTTATCGACGTTTAGACTAAAATCTTTTGTACTCGTATGGAAAATGATAATAAAAAACTATATGGAATTTTTAATTTAATATTTGTAATATTTTTTTCTGATGATGATAGAAATTACGCACCCTCCGCTGCAAGCTTGAAGGCCAAGCTTTTTCGGAGAAAATTCTGATGATGATACCAAAGATTTTTTTGTGGAAAATATCGAAAAAAAAAAAGAAAAAAATCTTCTGGTCGAAGTGTCTGTTAATTTTTAAGAACAAGGAATGCTCGCCATCTCTCTTCTATATATGGTTGAATTCTTGTTATTTTCGTAATAATAATAATGGTGAGATAGACCTTTATTTTTCAAAAAAAAGTTACACGTTTTTCACTAAAAAAAGTGTAACGAATGGTCAGTCTATTTACATATTTTTATTTACAACTTCAATAAATAACAACAGTAAAAGTAAACAAAGATATTTACATTTGTTATCTTGACTCCTGGTCAGTGCTGTGGACAGATATGGTCCCCTGATGTCCTGTATCCGTATTTCTATGGATATATAATATATATAATAGTAATAATTATAATTATATATATTCGACATCAGAGGACCATATCTGCGAGATTCACAGCACAGATCAGGAGTCAAGACTTTAATTGTGTAAATATCTTTGTTTTCTTTTACTGTTATCACACTTCAATGTTGACAATAAGAATATGTAAATAAAGACTGACTAGCCTCTCTCTCGTTATACTTTTTTAGAGAAAAACTTGCAATCTTTCTGAAAAATATTATTATTTCCCACATTGTTCTTACGTGAGATGGGTTGGTGACAAAGTTCAGTAAAAGCTAAAGAACTGGGACTCCGGGACAGAGACTTCGCTTATATCCAATCTATAGTGCTGAATTCGGCGTAGGTTTTTACATCGTAATAACATTAAATAAAGTATTTTGTAGTGACAGCTTGTACTGTAAGTACACCACAGAACCATAGAGTGTAAAAGGTTGTTACTACATATACTGTATGTAAATACGAAACCATTATAGACGTGTATGTTTCTTTTACAAATTAAACAATTTCTACTGTCCTTACTGCAGCGGAAAAATACATTGGAGGGCCTGGGCCTGTTTTGTCTGATGATGGTAACAACGTTGTTACCGAAACGTCACACACTATTTATTTATTAGGTCTTATTACCTTGTAGCTATAATGTAGACAGAAGTTTGCTTCTCTTCCTTATAAATAGATCAAGTACATATGTAAATATGATGACCATATTCTCTCATAGAAAAACAAAGATATATGAAATCGTTGAAAATATAAATACTTATTATTACAACAACAAAAAAGCCTTTATTTAGGGTCACTGACCCTATACAGGATTCACCAGAGGTATGCATAAGAACAACGCAGTGAGACAAAGGAAATAACGATATATACAGAATAAGAAGAAAAAGAAAAAAAAAAAAAACAAGAAAAGAAAAAAAAAAAAAAAGAAAGAGGGAAGCAAGAAATCAACACAAAAAGAGTAGCAGTAAGAAAGTGAGGAGTGAGTATCACTTGGCCTTCTTCTGAGATATGGACTTGTGGAAAATACTTATTATTATTAAAAAGTTCATTCCCACTAATGAATACATGTAACCAAACGGGACTCTGGTACTTTCTAAATGTAAAATTCGAACTAATTTATATACATGTAGATATGTGGTAAATATACTGTATATGTTATGATGCATTAGTGCGCCATCTGTTATGAAAATTCGAAACTATTATAGACGCGTATGATTCTTTTACAAATTAAACAATTTCTACTGTCCTTACTGCAACGGAAAAATATATGAAAAAAATTAACCAGGCCCACCCATGTATTTTTCCATTGCACTAAGGACAGTAGAAATGGTTTAATTTGTAAAAGAAACATACACGTCTATAATGGTTTCGAATTTACATACAGTATATGTGGTAACAACCTTTTACATTCTATGGTTCTGTGGTATACTTACAGTACAAGCTGTCACTACAATATACACCTATCCCCCGATTTACACGGTAGATACGTTCCTGAGAAAAACGTGTAAATCGGGGGATAGGTGTACACAGAAATAAAAATAAAATGCATTGACAGGTTAAAATATGTAGTCAGCACATAAGCTCGGGATTCCTCGTAAGATGTGTACACAGCGCATGTGTTCAATCACAGTAGCATTTAGTATAGTGCGATAAAAAAACTTATTTGGAAAACCGTGTAAAAGCGAAAACGTGTAAAACAAGTACCGTGTAAATCGGGGGATAGGTGTACTTTATTTAATGTTATCACGATGTAAAAACCTACGCCGAATCGGGATCAAATCCCGCATTAGGCACTTTTTTTTCTGGAAAAAAAAAAAATTGCTCTCGTTTTTCGTCAACACCAGTGAGTAAAAAGCAACCAAACAGGGCTCTGGCACATTTGTAAGTAACTCAATCCACTCTAAGCAACAAAACTCGTGTCTATAAATAACTTTCCAAATATATTTCGATACCATTTCATATAAAGACTTTCTAAACTCGCTAAAGAGACAAAATGAGTCCATAGTCATTTAAAAACATTTCTTTTCATAGAACGCTAAGCCACCACCGTATAATCCAACGCCACCTTTTTTAGCGAGAGGGTTAATTTGCATAAATCAACACCCAGAGAACCTGAATACAGAACGCCGAGTTGGTTTGCCCTCTTTTACTGATGGATTATTCCGCGAGTCATTGAGTCAATGGGTTTACAACGCGGTATTTTTAGCCTTGATGGAAAAAAAAATCACAAGATAGTATTTTTGCGCCTTTAAAAAAAATCTATATACTATCTATTATCTAAATCTATATATATATTTTTGTAAATATGCAAATAATAAAAACAAAATTTGCATTTCCTGACCGCTCCCACGAGCATTTTAGATGTCAGGATATGTCAATTTTGTTTTTAATATTTTTCTATTTTTTTTTCTTGATTTTTAATATGCATATATACATATAGATGGACATTTTGCAGGGAGGAAATTGATCTAAAGAGATACGGGTCTCCTCTCCCGTCAAAATAGACGTCTAAAAACCAGACGCCATCTGGTTTTAGACGTCTATTTTGACGGGAGAGGCGAATCTTGTCTCTTTATATATAAATATATACATACCAAAAGTGAAACCTCTCCCATTAAAACTTTCCATTTTTTAATCACCACAATACAAGACATAATGATAGTGATGATGAATGAACCCCAACATCAGTTTTGGAAAATTCAGACAAAAAGCCAACAACCTGTATATCATGGTTTCATCAGTATAAAGAGAGATTTTAAAGGGAGAGGTACCACCTTTGGTACCTAAATATCATCCTCCCGCAACATTTTTTTTTATATTGTGTTATATATACAGTATATATATTATATAATCTAAAATACAATTATTTATTTTTTTTAAAAACATTTTATTTTCATTCATTGACTGTTTTACATATTTGACCATAGATTCAAAAACATACCACTTTTAATTATTATAAATATGTATAGTTATACCTAACCTTTTTAATTAAAATCACGATTATGGAATTCATTCTATAAATTCTATATTCCTGTAATAAATAATTTTATGTGTATTTTTACTTCAAGTAATTCAAAATAAAAATCTACTTGAAAGGTAAATAATTATCTTTACTTTTCCACGACTGCACCTCTTTTCAACAACAAAACACAAAAAAAATTCTAATCTTTAATATATATATGTGAAAAAAAAAGTTTATTCAGGCATATCAAATGAGAATTTTTAGACGGTAGAACGCCATCTATCCGAATAAATACCAATTAAGCGTGATTTAGAGATTTATTCCCTATTATTAGACAACTCATTTTTCATGATAAATAGAGTTCAGGGAGTCGGTGGCTTGTTTACTTAAAAAGATAATTAAAGCTATTTTTTAAAAAATTCATTATTTACCTCAATTGCGAGATTGGGAGGAGGGGAGGAGGCGTTACAAAATATACGCTAAGTGGGGGGTGGTCCGAGTTGTTGGGGAAACTGTGGGATTTATGTCTTTTACTAGCCGAATGACCCGGGCAACGCCCGTGTTTTACCCGATTGAATGTTTTGATTCAAATACTATTTGTTACAATTATAAATTGGCGCCTTAAATAATTGCATATGTTAGTTAATAACTATAGCCTATGTGATTTATCTGTCTATGTACTGTTGGCTTCCGTAGGCGTCTCTTACTGGGAAAAAGAAAGAGAGGATTCCATTTGGTTATTATCTAACATATGCATTTATTTAGGGAGAGACCCGCTCCAACACAATAGTTACAAAGACGAAATAGCGAGTGGGGGGGGGGCATCATGGGGGGGGGGGGGGGGCAAAGGTGGCGTGACCGTAGCCAACCAATAGGAGGGCGCCATTCCAAAAAAAAAAAAAGCTAACGGTGACAGAGATGAAAACTGATGACTGATTGATTAGAAGATGAGGAATGACGCTCGTAACTGTATATCGAATTCCCACAACTTCATATATATAATATTACACTCATGGACGGAGGGGAGAAGTCCGACCACACCTCCGTGGTTCCTTGGAATATTTGACCAAATTCTGGTTAAAGGTGACTAACGTGGCAACGGCACCTATTTTACAATGAAGAGCAAAACCGATATCTCCATTGGACAAGACAACAACAACAACAACACTCATGGACAAAAATTAAGGAAGTTGTACCTTTTAACATGTATATCGGGATTCAAACAATAACTCTGAAAGATATTACAGTGACCTTTATTGAAGACACATGAGATGATCAAGTATTAATAAAATTGCCTCGGTAAAAAAAAAAAAAAAAAAAAGACGATCGACGAAATCAAAGACTTCCCACTTCCTTAAATTTTGTCAATGAGTATATATATAATTAAAATTTATTTCTACAGCTCTCATCCTGCAATGAATCAAAATTGAAAGAGGTAGATATATATGTGTATTTTTTAATATTCCCTTACCCCAAACTGAAAAAAAAAAAAAATTCAAGAATCGAGCCCATATACTTTTATATTTAATATAGAACTTTTTGCTCGAAGCAACCACTGTGCTAAAAAACACTGCCCGATGATTGGCTAATGAACTCAACGTTGATTGGCGGATTGAGGTCACGTCATTGTAGAGAACCAATCAACGAGCGAATAAGCTGGACCTGTATACCACTGTACACAAGTATACATATATAGATTTATTATGCCATATATTATAGTAGAAGATATAAGGTTAAAAGGAACATTCACTCATTGAAAAACATAAGGAAGTGGAACTCGCCGGTTGTCTGTTTTTTTTTTTTTTTTTTTTTTGAAGGAGACAGAGGCAATTTTGTTCATACATTGCTATCTCGTATGTCTTCAATAAAGGTCGCTGTAATATCTTTCAGAGTTATTGTCTGAATCCCGCTATACATGCTGAAAGGTACAACTTCCTTAAGTTTTGTCCATGAGTGTATATTGGTTATCTAGTGTGTCTTCAATAAAGGTCACTGTAATACCTTTCAGAGTTATTGTCTGAATCCCGATATACATGCTAAAAGGTACAACTTCCTTAAGTTTTGTCCATGAGTGTATATTAGTTATCTCGTGTGTCTTCAATAAAGGTCACTGTAATATCTTTCAGAGTTATTGTCTCAATCCCGATATACATGCTAAAAGGTACAACTTCCTTAAGTTTTGTCCATGAGTGTATATTGGTTATCTCGTGTGTCTTCAATAAAGGTCACTGTAATATCTTTCAGAGTTATTGTCTGAATCCTGATATACATGCTGAAAGGTACAACTTCCTTAAGTTTTGACCATGAGTGTATATTGGTTATCTCGTGTGTCTTCAATAAAGGTCACTGTAATATCTTTCAGAGTTATTGTCTGAATCCTGATATACATGCTGAAAGGTACAACTTCCTTAAGTTTTGACCATGAGTGTATATTTGATACTTGTATATTGAAATTTAGCTTCATTTTTAATAGCGTTTTTATCCTGGTGTCGGTGGTATAAACTGTCGAAATCCGACAGTCACGACCCGCTATTGAATCCCGTATTGGATACTTTTTTTCTGAAGAAAATATTGCTTCAATGGCTCTCAATTCTTGTTAAAAGTCCAACCTCATTACTGAGTGCAAATAACCAAATGTGGTTCACGAATTTATTAAATTTAATTTGAAGTCTCGAGATATCATTCAACCAGCACGTATCATCATCCATGCTTCACTTATATTTTCAAAATTTTGTTTTTCAAACAGAAATAATGTAACCAATATTAAAAATGGCATATCCTGACCAGGAGCACATGTGCTTTAAAGAAGGCAGAGCGCCATCTGGTGGAACAGAAATCAACTAAACATTGATTTAGCCTGTTCCCTGATATTTGGCCAACCCAATTTCTTGATAAATCAAGAAAAGCCATCCACGAACGCGTTTCGCGCTTTTGGCGCTCGTCAGATTGGAGTAGGCTGAACCACTGCGACCAAAAAATATTTTTTGGTCCCAATGGCTTCCTGAAAAACCAAGAAATGGTTTTTAATAATGTAATATATTCTTCTCTCAATTTAAAATATATATATAAAAATTGTATTCATTATTAATTTGCTAACGTGATAATCCTGTTAAAGGACTGACAAGTCCGAAAGCTTGAAAATAAAAAGTTGCATAAGAAACTTAACCCTGGAAGCTTTATTTATTTTATAATATTTGTAAGTGCAAAAATCAAACTTATTTCTATATGTATAGACATGTGGTGTACTTACAGTAAAAGCAGACGCTAACTACTCACCATGATTATCATGGCCTGTATCACGTGTACTAAGGATAATAATAACAATACAAAAATGATTTGTATCCTCACCAAAAGTGTGTCATTGTTGAAACTAACAATGTAACAATGAAGAGACAGTGTTAGACAAACCATCTTAGACCAAGGCGATGACCTTCAAACCAAAAGATAAAAGAAGGTGTATTGTATCGGCTTATTTAAACTCACACTTGAAGAGATTAAATCTTTTGATGGAATTAAAGATCAAATATTGGTGGCCAACTGGTTTGTTCCTAACTCTCTCTTGTTGGAGTTTTATTTGCATAGAGCCAATATGTACTGTTGTTGTAACAGTTGACCTTTACTCACAGGCTGTGTTGAAGATTGATCATTGTGTGTGGAGAGATATTTTTGTCCATGTTGGCCGTACGTTCCATCACGACTTCTGACCTTCATTTTATACTTTCTAGAATGTTTTTTTTAACTGTTCTTATAATTAAAAAAGGAATATGTTAGAGGAAGAGTGGTATACAAACCATTGATTTATGATAGACACCACCCGGGATCAAATCCCGTATTGGACACTTTTTTCTCTGAAGAAAAAAAAGTTGATCCTCAAGAAAAATCAAGACCCATCGCTTGGACTCCTGGAGTATCGATCGACCCCTTTGGAGAACGGTTACAGCCCTGCTGAGCTTCTCATGGGACGTAAACTCCGAACGACCTTGCCAATTGCACCAGAGAATCTTAATCCAAGGTTGGTGGACTCTCAGACCCTGAAAAGAAAGGAGGGGAGAAGGAGAAAGGATATGAAATCCAGATATGATCGACGCTGCGGAGCTACGGACATGGAGGAGCTATCCGAAGGTGACACGGTTTGGATTACAGATATGCGAATCTGGGGGATTGTAAAGCAGAAAGCAACGACACCAAGGTCATATATGGTTGATACTCCAGTTGGGACTTTACGTCGAAACAGGTTCCATCTACGAAAAGGAGATACAGTGAAATATCCAGCCGACCCATCGACGCGGACCTTTTCGGGGGAGGAACTGCTTCTCTCTCATCTGCCAAGACCCGCATTTACAAATACTTCCTGGCCCTGGAGTTGCGGGGGATCCAAGAAGACCCTCTCCTGGTCTGGAGGAGGACCCTATCAAGATGGTGGAGTCTCCCTCACTCATAAATCATTGTGAATATTCCCATTATTCTTCATTTATTTTGTAAAACCTAATTGACCAGATGTCAATAAAAGTGTTTCAATCTCTCTCTCTCTTTTGTCCATCGGTGGTGGAGTTTTTCTCTCGGTGGACACCACCAATGAAGACCTTGTATATATATTATATATATATGTATATTTATCAATTATGTTTATCTTTTTATTCATATATTTATCATTATATAATCTTTTTTATTCATATTTATATTCTATTCATTAATCGTTACGACCAGAGCGGTGCCAAGCGGTAAAAGGCTGGAACTAATGCTTTTTGGTTTTACATAAAAAAAAAAAACACATTAACCTTTGTAGTTTTTTGAATAGCCTATATGTTAAACGAAATCTTCAGCTACCTACATGCGAAATTTTATAATGATTGATTCTGTAGATTTTGCGCAACGCGATAACAAAAATCGATTTTGGATTTCATTTTTATAGATATAAGGATCAGTATTTAACCTTATATAATCTTATATGGACATTAAAATAAAGTAGTTTAAATCTCAATCTCTCTCTCTCTCAATGGTCCCAGATTCTTGCAAGTGTTCAATTCCACAAGTAAATGCAAGTAACCAAATTGAGACTGGCATATTTATAAGTACAAATGTCTAATTGATATCTTCAATACATCCAGATGGCACAAGAACCTATAGGATATGCAACAACTGTCCTGGTGTGGAACTAACACCTACCAACATATTCTCATGCCCAGTAATGGCCGCAGCCTAGCAGAAAATTGACCCAGAGAAGCAGCTTTACACACCTAAGATAGTGGACATTGCTGCTGCTGTGATGGAGATGCATGGAGACATCTGAGACTCTTCTTTGGACACGACAACAACAACAACATATCTACATATGTATACATGTGGTGTACTTAAAGTAAACGTAGTTGTTAACTCTTGCTGGATCTCTACACATGTAGAAAGCAGTTCAATATTTATACTTTAAAATGTACCAGAGCCCCGTTTGGTTACTCGCACTCACTTGTGTGGTTGAACTTTGTTTTGATTTCATTTTATCTTATTACAGTCGAACTTGGATAATTCGAACCCCAAGGGACCATAAAAAAATTCGAATTATCCAAAAATTCGAATTAAAAACGGAAATTCTATTTATAGGAAATTCTAGGGGCCAAGATAAATATTCGAATTAAAGAGGTTTTCGAATTAAAGAAGTTCGAATTATCCAAGTTCTACTGTATTATTATTATTTTTTAAATTATCCCTAGTACACACGTGGCCATGATAATCATGGTGGGTAGTTAGCGAGTGCTTTTACTTCCAATGCACCACATATCTACATATGTTTCTCCATCATCAGCCGGATCTACAGTCCTGGATCTTTCCAGTAGATCTCGAGGACCACGCCATCACCTCAGCGGCAAAGTACGTGATCTACGTTTTCTTCCTAGATCACGAAATACGTGGTGTCGCTGGAGACCCGCTGGTGATTCTCCACCAAACTCTGCAGCACTGGCAGAGGCGCCATATTCATTGTACATAGTATGATGTCAATATTAAAAATGGCATATCCTGACCAGGAGCACATGTGCTTTACAGAAGGCAGAGCGCCATCTGGTGGAACAGAAATCAACTAAACATTGATTTAACCTGTTCCCTGATATTTGGCCAACCCAATTTCTTGATAAATCAAGAAAAGCCATCCACGAATCCATTTCTTGGTTTTTCAGGAAGCCATTGGGATCAAAAAATATTTTTTGGTCTCAATGGTTCAGCCTACTCCACGCTGACGAGCGCCAAAAAGCGCGAAACGCGTTCGTGGATGGCTTTTCTTGATTTATCAAGAAATTGGGTTGGCCAAATATCAGGGAACAGGTTAAATCAATGTTTAGTTGATTTCTGTTCCACCAGATGGCGCTCTGCCTTCTGTAAAGCACATGTGCTCCTGGTCAGGATATGCCATTTTTAATATTGATTTCAACACCTGATCTTTTTATCTTTTATTTTTTTATTTCGTTTTTTTTAATAGTATGATGTATATATGTATATATAATTATCTTTTTTAAATAGTGCATACTGTGCACGTTGCATGTATTGACAAGATGTCAATACAATTATTTTAATTGTCAATTGTCTACACATGTAAAAAGAACGCGAGCACAGTTCGAGTTTTGCACTTACTATTGTGCTAAAGTCCCGTTTGTTTACACGCACTTACTGATGGGGTTGGACTTTGCACGAATCAGAGGCCATTGAAGCAAACTTTTTTTTTTCTTAAAAAAAATGTCCAATGCGGGATTTGATCCCGGGTCTTAGTGTCAAAAATCAATGGTTTTTTCCACTCGTCTAACAAACCTCTTCATTACTCTTCACAATTCATCCTTTCATACTTCATCCCTAAGGTTAAATAAATCGTTATTTCTCCTTAAAATAAATTTCGATTTTTCGTTCAAAAGAAACATTTGCGGTATAGTTGTCAAACTTCGTTCTACAATCATAAGCCGCATTATATTGTATTATAAATCTCTATATAATGTTGTTATATGTAATTGTGAAGGAAAATTCTGGAATATGTATATCAGTCAACCAAACACTAGAATTCCAATTAGTTGTATGGTCCATTAGATACAAATGGCTGTGAGTCCATTTGTGCCGGTCTAATTGACAATAGTGTAATGTTAATTGGAACACTCAGTTTGTACTGTAAGTACAACTTTGTCACAGTTGGTGTATAATAATATAGACGCTCGATTCCCGACAGTCATGAACCGGTATTGAATCCCGCGTTAAAATTTGTTTAATATGTGAATAACCTTCACATATTATTCACTGTTTCAATTATCATGAACTAGGTTGCTCTTGTTGAGCGGTACCTATTAATGTGAATTTGAACCAATATAATAAACAAGATTGTATTATGATACATTAGTGCGCCATCTGTTATCAAAATTCAAAACTATTATTATACGCGTTAATAATAGTTTTGAATTTTTTGAAAACAAGATTGTTTTAATGCATTTTTTAAGGGAGAGGTGCCTCTTTTGATAGGTATGAATATTATCATTCCTCAACACTACGTTGTAATCTGTTCAAATTCGAAATTTAAACGTTGTCAGAGCTCTACACTCATGGACAAAACTTAAGGAAGTGGAAAGTCTTTGTTATTGCTGGTCGTCTGTTTTTATGAAGGAGACAGAGGTTGTTCACACTTGGTTATCTTGTATGTCTTCAATAAAGGTCACTGTAATATCTTTCAGAGTTATTGTCTCAATCCCGATATACATGCTGAAAGGTACAACTTCCTTAAGTTTTGTCCATGAGTGTATATTGGTTATCTCGTGTGTCTTCAATAAAGGTCACTGTAATATCTTTCAGAGTTATTGTCTCAATCCCGATATACATGCTGAAAGGTACAACTTCCTTAAGTTTTGTCCATGAGTGTATATTGGTTATCTCGTGTGTCTTCAATAAAGGTCACTGTAATATCTTTCAGAGTTATTGTCTCAATCCCGATATACATGCTAAAAGGTACAACTTCCTTAAGTTTTGTCCATGAGTGTATATTGGTTATCTCGTGTGTCTTCAATAAAGGTCACTGTAATATCTTTCAGAGTTATTGTCTCAATCCCGATATACATGGTAAAAGGTACAACTTCCTTAAGTTTTGTCCATGAGTGTATATTGGTTATCTCGTGTGTCTTCAATAAAGGTCACTGTAATATCTTTCAGAGTTATTGTCTCAATCCCGATATACATGGTAAAAGGTACAACTTCCTTAAGTTTTGTCCATGAGTGTATATTGGTTATCTCGTGTGTCTTCAATAAAGGTCACTGTAATATCTTTCAGAGTTATTGTCTGAATCCCGATATACATGGTAAAAGGTACAACTTCCTTAAGTTTTGTCCATGAGTGTATATTGGTTATCTCGTGTGTCTTCAATAAAGGTCTCTGTAATATCTTTCAGAGTTATTGTCTGAATCCCGATATACATGGTAAAAGGTACAACTTCCTTAAGTTTTGTCCATGAGTGTATATTGGTTATCTCGTGTGTCTTCAATAAAGGTCACTGTAATATCTTTCAGAGTTATTGTCTGAATCCCGATATACATGGTAAAAGGTACAACTTCCTTAAGTTTTGTCCATGAGTGTATATTGGTTATCTCGTGTGTCTTCAATAAAGGTCACTGTAATATCTTTCAGAGTTATTGTCTGAATCCCGATATACATGGTAAAAGGTACAACTTCCTTAAGTTTTGTCCATGAGTGTATATTGGCTATCTCGTATGTCTTCAATAAAAGGTCACTGTAATATCTTTCAGAGTTATTGTCTGAATCCCGATATACATGGTAAAAGGTACAACTTCCTTAAGTTTTGTCCATGAGTGTATATTGGCTATCTCGTATGTCTTCAATAAAAGGTCACTGTAATATCTTTCAGAGTTATTGTCTGAATCCCGATATACATGGTAAAAGGTACAACTTCCTTAAGTTTTGTCCATGAGTGTATATTGGTTATCTCGTGTGTCTTCAATAAAGGTCTCTGTAATATCTTTCAGAGTTATTGTCTGAATCCCGATATACATGGTAAAAGGTACAACTTCCTTAAGTTTTGTCCATGAGTGTATATTGGTTATCTCGTGTGTCTTCAATAAAGGTCACTGTAATATCTTTCAGAGTTATTGTCTGAATCCCGATATACATGGTAAAAGGTACAACTTCCTTAAGTTTTGTCCATGAGTGTATATTGGTTATCTCGTGTGTCTTCAATAAAGGTCACTGTAATATCTTTCAGAGTTATTGTCTGAATCCCGATATACATGGTAAAAGGTACAACTTCCTTAAGTTTTGTCCATGAGTGTATATTGGCTATCTCGTATGTCTTCAATAAAAGGTCACTGTAATATCTTTCAGAGTTATTGTCTGAATCCCGATATACATGGTAAAAGGTACAACTTCCTTAAGTTTTGTCCATGAGTGTATATTGGCTATCTCGTATGTCTTCAATAAAAGGTCACTGTAATATCTTTCAGAGTTATTGTCTGAATCCCGATATACATGGTAAAAGGTACAACTTCCTTAAGTTTTGTCCATGAGTGACCATGGTTACCCGTGAAATCAGAAAACAAGACAGGTGTATTCGAGAATAAAAACGAATATAATTTTAAAATAGAGAGAAAAATTAAGATATTAATTCACTTGAATAAACACACTTCATAGCGATTGCCCATTTTTATATATATCTTCTTCAGACATCAAAAATAAAAAGATAAAATCAAAAGAAAAAACATTTTAGAAAGGTAAATTCTGTATCGAAAAAAGACAGGTAATAAGGAAAGTTTTGCCAAAATCGAAACGCTAATGGTTATTTCTAAAAATAATTTTAAGACTTCAGGGCATTATGATGTGAAAATAATCACAGAAGTGTAGGAAATGGTGTGGATTTAAGAATAGAACTCTTGATCTCAGGGACAAGTCCTTTCATTTAGAAGTACTTAAGGGGAAGAGTGGGGAGGGGAAAGTGTGGGTTAAGGGGAGACTACTTTTTTTTGTCTTTTGGTTCTTTTTTTGAAAGAATCATTCTACGAAGTATTTGGCAAGACTGGTTATTGAGGCTAAAGGTATGGTGGACGTTGTGTTGAGGAAATTGGGAGATCGGTGAGTTGGCAAGTTTGGGATTGTTCGTTATGTCATTGTTGTCACGTCACGCTGTGCGGTCAAACAATGATTCAGAACAGAACGGTGCTAGTTCCGTGTTCGCTTAACGGTTTTTGATGTTAGTATAGATAATTATTTGTAACAAATAAATTTAATGGCAATGTGTTTCTTTTCAATAATATCATTAAATATTATCTCTACAGACCTTACTGCAATGATATATTGGGGGTCGGTGGAAGGCTGGTTAAACCGTTTGGTTTTCAACCACTACGACCCGGGTTCGATCCCCGCATTGGACACTTTTTTCTGTTTAAAAAAAAAAATGCTCCAATGGCCCCCCCGATTCTTGCAAAAGTCCAACCCCACCAGCGAGTGCAAGTAACCAAACGGGGCTCTGGCACATTTGTAAGTGCAAAGTCGAACTGCTTTCACATGTGTAGACATGTGGTGCGCCTACAGTAAAAAAAGCAGTTGCTAACTACCCACCATGATTATCATGGCCTGTACCATGTGTACTAGGGATAAGCAAAAAAAAAGAAAAAAAGGTTTCTTGTTCATTCTAACAGCTTGAAGCATACTGCGATTCTTGCTTGGAAATATATTTATTTATTTTCACGCATTTTTTTTTTCATAATAACAAAGTTCAATAAATTAAACCATTATATCAATATTAAGGTAAAGATATCAGGTTTCCATGGAAAAGTTCTTTTCAAAACCTTTAATTCACAAACCTCTCTCTCTCCTTAGCTTTCAGGCGCGATAGTCCTTCCACATGGGAAAACACGAAAGCTAGAGATAAAAGATTTTGTAAAAGGAACTTTTCCCTCTGGAAGCATGATATTTTTTACCTTAATAATATCAAAGTATTATCCCGCATGTGTTTCTTTTCAACGAAAATTCAAAATTTATTTCAAGGAGAAATAACGATATTTCAAACCTTTTGGATGAGGTATGAAAGGGTGAATTGTGAAGAGTAATGATAAACGGAAAAATAAAAGTGTCCAGGGATGGGAATCGAACCCACAGTGTTCCGCTTACAGGGCAGATGCCATGTCCACTAGGCTACCCTGGACATAAGCGGAACACTGTGGGTTCGATTTTTTATTTTTGTTGAAAAGAAACACATGCGGGATAGTATTTCAAATGTCGTTTTGCAGTCACATGCCGCATTGTATTATATTGTAATAGCAAAGTATATATTACGAAATTACAATATAGAGTTACGTTCAGTTTGTTTTAAAATCATTTAGTTTCGGTTTAAATTTTGTTTACCTTTGATTTGTGCAGTTGTTTACTTTTAGTTTCGAATTGATAATTTATATTGGCTTTCTAATTGTTTACTTTTGGACTCAAAATATTTATCTCTAGTTTGAAATGATAATATCTAGCTTCTAATTGTTTATCTACTCAAAAATTATTTACTTTTATTTTCTAATTGTTTACTTTTGAACCCCAACTGTTTACTTTTGGATATAAATTGTTTACTTTTAGTTTCGAATTCTTTCCTTTTTAGTTTCGGTTACTTATCTTAAGAAAAATTATTTCCTATTCGTGTAACTAAACATTATTGATGACCAGCGCCATCTATCGTAATAACTATCAACTACATTCATGGACAAAATTTGAGGAAGTGGAAAGTCATAGATGTCGACGGTCGTCTGTTTTAGGATAGTATTTTTCATCGCAGTAAGGACAATAGAAAGTTTATTTTATTATAAAGAAAATATGGGCAACTCTGTGCTTCACTTCCATCAATAATTGACAATATGACCCAGAATAAGTATATTGCTACGGCGTTTTATGGTTTCCACAAGTCCATATCTCAGAAGAAGGCCAAGTGACACTCACTCCTCACTTTCTTACTGCTACTCTTTTTGTGTTGTTTTTCTTGCTTCCCTTTTTCTCTTTCTTTTTTTTTTTCTTCTGTCTATATCGCTGTTTCCTTTGTCTCACTGCTTTGTTCTTATGCATACATCTGGTGAATCCTGTATAGGGTCAGTGACCCTAAATAAAGACTTTTTGTTGTTGTTGTATGAAGAAAATAAAGTCTCCAGGGTTAAGTTTCTTGCTCAAAATTTTATTCCCTAGCTTTCGGACCTGTCAGTCCTTCCACAGGAGTATCATGATAACCCTTTGTTTGTAAAAGAAACATTAATTCTTTATAGTTAAACTCATTACATATAGATAGCGCGTTATATTTATTTATAATTAGTTTACGAGCTAATTACGCACATGGTTTTTCTTTGGAAACTTTTGTACTGCCCTTACTGCAAGAAAGAAAAATATTGGGAGTGCCTGGATCATTAGTGGTTGAATCCTCCCAGCGGTTTCGCCAGTTTAATCTACCAGACCGTTCTCCTGTTGTATTGGACTGTTTTGCGTATAGAGCCGGTACTAAAGGAGAATTTTTGGTGAAGCTATTTAAAGAAACTATAGACATATGTGCTCTTTGAGGAAGCAATGGAAGGTTAACTGAAATGATAAAATATTGGACGAGTCTAGCTCATCAGTGGTGAACCCTCCCAGCGGTTTCGCCAGTTTAATCTACCAGACCGTTCTCCTGTTGTATTGGACTGTTTTGCGTATAGAGCCGGTACCAAAGGATAATTCTTGGTGAAGCTATTTAAAGAAACTATAGACATATGTGTTCTTTGAGGAAGCAATGGAAGGCTTACTGCAATGATAAAATATTGGACGAGTCTAGCTTATCAGTGGTGAACCCTCCCAGCGGTTTCGCCCGTTTAATCTACCAGACCGCTCTCCTGTTGTATTGGACTGTTTTGCGTATAGAGCCGGTACTAGAGGAGAATTCTTGGTGAAGATATTTAATGAAACTATAGACATATGTGCTCTTTGAGGAGACAATGGTAGGCTTACTGCAATGATACAATATTGGAAGGGCCCCAGTGGTGAACCCTCCCAGCAGCGGTTTCGCCCGTTTAATCTACCAGACCGCTCTCCTGTTGTATTGGACTGTTTTGCGTATAGAGCCGGTACTAGTGGAGAATTCTTGGTGAAGCTATTTAAAGAAACTATAGACATATGTGCTCTTTGAGGAAGCAATGGTAGGCTTACTGCAATGATACAATATTGGACGAGTCTAGCTCATCAGTGGTGAACCCTCCCAGCGGTTTCGGCAGTTTAATCTCTATGATACTAATATTTTTATCATTGCGGCAAGAGCATTAGGGAATAATTTTTAATGTGTGTAAAAGTAAAAGGCAATGCGCCTAGTTTATAATTTTTAATATAGATGATTGTGGCATGTCATTTTTTAAGATGTGTGGTGTATATATATATGGGAATTGATAAATAATCAATACGTTCAATAGATGCAAATATGTAAATATGTATGTCGTTACGTTAATTAAATCAGGATATGCAAATTTAGAACTATTTTAGACGCGTATGATTCTTTTTGAAATTACACAATTTCTACTGCCCTTACTGCAATGGAAAAATTATTTGGAGAGCCTGGCTCATCAGTGGTGGACCCTCCCAGCGGTTTCGCCAGTTTAATGGTAGATTAACGCGTCTAAAATAGTTCTAAATTTCATAACAGATGGCGCGCTAGTGCATCGTAATAAAATCAGGATATGCAAATTGGATATTGAGATATATACATGAAACATAAAATTAAAAATGGCAGATGAGTAAAAATTCAATTCCATTTTGATGAGTGCGTCAGAAAAAAAAAGGAACATTTCTATAGCAACAACAACAACAACAAAAAGCCTTTATTTAGGGTCACTGACCCTATACAGGATTCACCAGAGGTATGCATAAGAACAAAGCAGTGAGACAAAGGAAATAACGATATATACAGTGGAAAAAGAAAAAAAAAAAAACAAGAAAGAGAAAGAGGGAAGCAAGAAAAACAACACAAAAAGAGTAGCAGTAAGAAAGTGAGGAGTGAGTATCACTTGGCCTTCTTCTGTGATATGGACTTGTGGAAACCATAAAACGCCGTAGCAATATACTTATTCTGGGTCATATTGTCGATTAATGATGGAAGCGGAACATTTCTATAGAAGGGGAAACAATTACAATATCAATTTAATTACACCTGTAGTGAGAGAAAAAAAGAATAAAATTACATTTTTATTAATGTTCTTGGTCGACTTCAATTCAAAAATAGAGAGAGAGATAATCAAAATTTGTAAAAAAAAAGAAATTAGATATTTCCTCTAATGACTGAATTAGGATATAGGGGAAAGAACACCTTTAATTAAGGTTAATAAATCTTAATTAATTCATTAGACACATCATTTGTTTCTTATGATAGAAGTATTTTGAAAACATCGTTTTCTTTTCTAAAAGAAGGTATTGTCTAAACTTGATAGAAATATGTAATTAAGTAAAATACATTTCCTGATCGTACAAGTAAAAGTTACTGATGGCTTTCGCCATCTATCGGAATAAATATTAAGTAATCGTCGATTTTTAATTAATCTTTAAATATCTTAAATTAATCTTTAATTAATCGCAATAATTATTGTGCAAAGATAATTGTTTCGCAATGGAACACTCTAATCATATAGATAATATTATAAAACAATAGTGAGGATCCCATAGATAGCTCGAAAGCTCGCGTTTGAAGTAAATGAAAGAAACTTATTGAGGAAACATTTGTAACTCTTCTATATTATTTCTTATATATCATTAAACCTAGCACATATACACTATGCAATTCACGTCGGTGGACAAGTAGGTAACACCCTCGATTCCCAACAGTCATGAACCAGGATTGAATCCCACGTTAACATTTTGTTTAATATGTGAATAACCTTCACATTCATTGTTGTAAATATCATAAACTAGGTTGTTCTTGTTGAGCGTTACCTAATAAAGTAATTTTGGAACTTGGAACATATACACTCATAGACAAAACTAGGAAATGAAAAGTCTTTGATGTCGCCGGTCGACTATTTTTTTTTTAAGGGAGACAGAGATTGTTCACACTTGGTTTTTCGTGTGTCTTCAATAAAGATCACTGTAATATCTTTCAGAGTTATTGTCTGAATCCCGATATACATGCTAAAAGGTACAACTTCCTTAAGTTTTGTCCATGAGTGTATGTATTCTTTTATTAAATTCTTCTTGCCATTGCGCCATGAGATCACATTACGCGAAAATTTTCTTGTTAAAAAAAATACTATTCTAGATTCCAAAAGGTTTAGTTTATCAATTCAGGTCTTTAAATGTCGGATAAAGAGATGTACCTCGAAAGTCTGCTAGTTAATAATGATAAGAAGACGAAATATATATTTCACGATTTTATACATCTTATTATTATTATTTTTTTCAATTTAAAGCGCTATGTCCCCCTAGGGACACTTGCGCTGTCATACATGTATACCTTTACATTTGTCTATACATATATATACAATAATTTTAGGCCGTGAATAGAATAGTCATATGATGTTAACAAGGAGAAAGAGAGGGAAAAACGAGAAAAAAAGAACTGTGTACAAAAGAAAGAAGTGTATGGCAATATGTACAATCAACATAATATAAATTATCAGTTTCTTAAAATATATTTGTTGCTATATAATTTAAAATATATCTACAAAAGGTATTAAATTTAATATATATTTCTTTACTGGAAATAAAAATACTTGGATCTGTTACTATTAAATTATTTTCGATTCTATAGTCTTGAAAAACAGGACAATCAGGTATAAGATGTATTGAGGTTTGTTGATTTCTTTGTTTTTCTAAAAGAGAATGGTAATCATATTTACATATGTGATTTATCTCTATATATTCCTCCCCTTTTTTTCTATTTTTTCAACAATTTTAGCTTTTTTTTCAGAATAAAATTCATATTGAAAAGGTTTTTATTATCATTATTTGTAACAAACAATGTGTCTGGCAATGTGTTTCTTTTCACATATATAATAAAATATGTTCTCTACAGGCCTTTTTTTACTGTAATGATAAAAGTTATTGAATGAGAGGGTTCACCACTGATGAGCCAAGCCCTCTCATTCACAATAACTTGTATCATTGCAGTAAGGTCTATACAGACCTATTAGAGAAACACTCGTATCTATATTAATTTTCTTCAGTGTTTTTTCTCCCGTTTTTATATAATATGATAATTAATAATTAAAATAATAATTTTTATACATTTATTTGCCATCTATCGATAACATTTCTAACAATAAATTACTGGCAATGTGTTTGTTTTTAATAATATCATCAAATATGGTCTGTATAGACCTTCTTACTGCAATGATACAAGTTATTGTGAATGAGAGGGCTTGGCTCATCAGTGGTGAACCCTCTCATTCAATAACTATTATCATTACAGTAAAAAAGGTCTGTAGAGAACATTTTATTATATATGTAAAAAAAGAAAAGAAACACATTGCCAGACACATTGTTTGTTACAAATAATAATTAAAACAAACCGTTTCAATATTAATATTATTCTGAAAAAAATCTAAAATTGTTGAAAAAAAAAAAAAAGGTGAGAAATATGTATTCGATATTAAATTGCTAACATGATACTCCTGTTGAAGGACTGACAAGTCTGAAAGCTTGAAAATAAAAAGTTGAACAAGAAACTTAACCCTGGAAGCTTTATTTATTTTATAATATATATAGTGATGCTATAAGACAATGGAATTAAGTTTTGTTTTTCTCAATCTAATGAACTGTTCAAGAAATTCTTTCCAATTGCTGTCCCAAATTTCATTTCTTCTGATAAATTTACTACTTTATTCTTAACAGGCAAAGGACCCTTCTTAAGTTTCCTATTCAAACTGAATGTTATCAATGATCCAACATGTGAATGCCGCTTAGATGTTGAATCACCAGAGCATCTTCTTTTAACTTGCCCTCTGACTAATCAAATTGTATGTAGATACTTTGAAACATTACCAAATTCTCTTTGTGTATATACTCTATCTTATGAGAACTTTGTTAAGTTTAGAACTATTTGTACAATAATTTACAAAACACTACTAATCCATCGTGTAAATATTTAATCATATATATGTAAATAATACTAGCACAGCACAATAGTCCTTTGGACTTCGTGCTTTTGTAACAATAAATAAATAAATGGAAGGTTGTAGGGAGAGTGTGCTACTGGGTTTGTTGAGATAGAGAGCTCCACTTACCGCTGCGGTGGTCCAGAGAAACTTTCACTAACTGCCTCTCCACACCCCTGTTACCCAACACCACCCCCCGACCTCGATGTCGACACACTCACCCCACCCCGGGACCATTTGCCAAGGGCGATTTATCCGTGAGATACTTGTT
This sequence comes from Cordylochernes scorpioides, assembly GCA_030710605.1. Taxonomy (NCBI): domain Eukaryota; kingdom Metazoa; phylum Arthropoda; class Arachnida; order Pseudoscorpiones; family Chernetidae; genus Cordylochernes; species Cordylochernes scorpioides. The sequence continues at coordinate 3,120,806 of CP092883.1, read as the reverse complement.
TGTCCTTCCTCGTATAGAACTTTTACTGAATGTCTGGTGTCCATTTAACAACATTTTATTATCCATTTTTATTTGAGCAATAGTTACCCAGAAATTATTTGAAAAAGTAAAAATAAATATCAGGTAAAAAGTTTCTTTTAATTTTAAATTTGCAAGCTTTCGAGCAAAATATACTGTTCTTTAACGGGCTAATACTCTATGTACAATCTCTAAATAATATTTATACAAAAATAATTGAAAACTTTTGTTAATGGCATGTGTGGGCGTGCATCAGACTGTTTACAGCTAAAATAATAGATATTATACTGGGATGAAATATATATACATACAAATAGTCATTAATATTTATATTATTTGTCAGGGATATTGTTATATTGATTGTATATGTATATGTATGCAACAAAAGTTTTCAATTATTTTGTATAAAGATTATTTAGAGATTATACATAGAGTATCAGCCCGTTGAAGAGCAGTATATTTGTTCGAAAGCTTGCAAATTCAAAATTAAAATAAACTGTTTACCCGATTTTTATTTTTACTTTTTCAAATAATTCATTATCCATAATATACTTAGGTGCAAACTATGATGGTCATGGTGGGTAGTTGGCGACTGTTTTTTTTTACTCTAAGTACACAACATATCTATATATATGTTATAAAAATAATGAGATTTTTGTTGATTTTGATTAACTTGAGGATTAAACTATATTAATGCAGTCGTGGTTAAAATCAAATAATATTAATAGTTTTGATCCGTAATTGCTTTAATTGAGCTTAAGGGATATAGGAAACATAATTTGAGAAAGGTAATGCCTGGCTTGAGGCCTAAGAATCTAAAAAAAGGAAAAACTTATTTACATAATGTACAAAAGATTTGAGCCGGCCATCGGGAAACAACAACAATAAGTTTTTATAGAGGAAGCTTGACCTCTGGCGGTCGATTTAGCAGAGAATTTGAATTTATGATATATAATTTTAAATTAATAATATAATATAAAATAATATTTTAATATCTATATATATAAAAATGAATGTTTGTATGTTTGTTTGTATGTCCAGTATACAAATTCGCAGTAGTTCTCTAATTCAAACCAAAATTTCCATACATATGTAAAAAAATACGGGGAAGACGATAGGCTATTTTAAAAAATATATAAATCAATTATTGACACTATATATTCAAATTATTCTACTTAGCTCACGAACAGCGCCCTCTATCAAAGATTAGATTAAATTATGCTGATGCAAACAAATAGATAATGCTAATAACAAACAATTATAAAAAAAAAATCTTATCTAAATATAAATCACTCGGGTAGATATGCACATGGGTCAATCCCGGGGCGAAGCCCGGGTCACCCGTCTAGTAACATATATATATATGTAGAAAGTAGTTTGAGTTTTGTCTCTTCAAGTGGGTTTATTACACACACAGCTTTATTAAGACCAGCGGTCTTATACAGATTCACCACAGAAAGAAATAATAGATGGAGCTCCTATACTCCAGGCAGCACTGCAAGTGAGTTTTCTGAATATTTTCTGAAATAGTTCTCAGCGTCTTCAGTGGGTTGCTAAATCTCCAGAAGGTGTTTTTAAGAGTTTTTCTCTTTCTTCACCTAAATATTTGCATTCTATGATATAGTAGGAGATTTCATCAGATATCATATTTCCATAAATCCTGCAGTGAATGTTTTCCTTTTTGATGATGAGAATATCTCTATCTAGAGTTGAAGTAATTCTAGTCCATGCAATGAAGGCTATTATCTTCGATGACAGATTCCATGACAAGTATCATTCTGGCATAAATGAATTACAGAAGTTTATAGTTTGAAAAAATTTTCGAATTGTCGAGTCTAGCGAAGTCTTGTTGAATAAGCTGTTCTATTTTGTTTTCATTATCTTAGGAAGTTCTTTTTTAATTGTATCATAGTTCGATGGGAGGTTCAGCCATGACTGACCACAACAGTTGATTATATCATTAACGGTTTTGTATAATCCTATAGAGGTTTTTGACATTTGATGTACTTCTTTCAGTCTGTTCCAGCATAATTTTGGTAGTCTGTACGATTCAATATATACATCTTCTTTTATTTTCGTTTGGTTTGACGGTAATCTCTATATGGTAAGATTGTTACATTATTGGTTTCATCAAGGACACATCTTCGGGGAAGATAAAAATCATTTAGTACACGTGGTAAAGACAGGAATGATAATCATGGTGGGTATTTAGCGGCTGTTTTGTTACAGTAAGTGTAACACACGTCTACACATCTAGAAGGTAGTTCGAGTTTTGTCTCTTCAAGTAAGTTTAAATCAGCCGATACACCTTCTTTTATTTGGTTATCTTTTGGTTTGAAGGCCGTTCCTATGGAAAGATGATTACTTCATTGTTACATTGCTGGTTTCAACAATATTGGGGAGGCCAAAAATCATTTTTACATTGTTATTAGTATTAAAAATAAAAAAAGGCATATCCTGACCAGGAGAACATGTTTTTTCATGTGTTGAGCGTATTTACGCAAGTTTAGCCTTAAATACCCATTTCTTGGTTTTTCGGGAAGCAACTGGGACCAAAAAATATTTTTGGTCGTAGTGGTACAGCCTACTCCATGCTGACGAACGCCAACAGCGCGAAACGCGTTCGTGGATGGCTTTTCTTGATTTATCAAGAAATTGGGTTGGCCAAATATCAGGGAACAGGTTAAATCAATGAATAGTTGATTTCTGTTCCACCAGATGGCGCTCTGCCATCTAAAAAGCACATGTGCTCCTGGTCAGGATATGCCTTTTTTATTTTGAATATCAACACCTGACCTTTTTATTATTTTTTTGTTATTAGTATCCTTAGTATACGTGATAAAGGCAGCAATGATAATCATGGTGGGTAGTTAGCGACTGCTTTTACTGTAAGTGTGTCACACACGTAGAGGACAGTTCGATTTTGGAACTTACAAATGTGTCAGAGCCCTGTTTGGTTACTTGCACTCACTGGTGGGATTGGACTTTTATAAGAATCGGGGGCCATTAAAGCAATTTTTTTTTTATTTCGGGGGGAAAAAAAAAGTTAAGGTGAAAATATCAGGCTTTCAGGGGTGCGTTTCTTTAAAAAATTATTTCATTTATTTATTGTGTTTTTTCCTGTAGAGGAGCTTTAATGCCCATAAGCTAGAGATATTAGACAAAAATCCAAATAAAAAAAATAGTATGTAACGTTTTGATAACAGTGTTGTTACCATAATCAGACAAAAGTACTAAATGATTAGAAATACAAGGTAATAAGACCAAATACAAACAAATAAATAGTGTATGATATTTTGGTAACAGTGTTGTTACCATTATCAGACAAAAGTACTGAATGGTTAGAAATACAAGGTAATAAAACCAAATACAAATAAATAGTGTGTGATATTTTGGTAACAGCGTTGTTACCATCATCAGACAAAAGTACTGAATGGTTAGAAATACATGGTAATAAGACCAAATACAAACAAATAAATATTGTGTGACGTTTTGGTAACAGCGTTGTTACCGTCATCAGACAAAAGTACTGAATGGTTAGAAATACAAGGTAATAAGACCAAATCCAAATAAATAGTATGTGACGTTTTGATAACAGTGTTGTTACCATCATCAGACAAAAGTACTGAATGGTTAGAAATACAAGGTAATAAGACCAAATCCAAATAAATAGTATGTGACGTTTTGGTAACAGTGTTGTTACCATCATCAGACAAAAGTACTGAATGGTTAGAAATACAAGGTAATAAGACCAAATACAAATAAATAGTGTGCGACGTTTTGGTAACAGTGTTGTTACCATCATCAGACAAAAGTACTGAATGGTTAGAAATACAAGGTAATAAGACCAAATACAAACAAATCAATAGTATGTGACGTTTTGGTAACAGCGTTGTTACCATCATCAGACAAAAGCACTGAATGGTTAGAAATACAAGGTAATAAGATCAAATACAAACAAATAAATAGTGTGTGACGTTTTGATAACAGTGTTGTTACCATCATCAGACAAAAGTACTGAATGGTTAGAAATACAAGGTAATAAGACCAAATACAAATAAATAGTGTGTGACGTTTTGATAACAGTGTTGTTACCATCATCAGACAAAAGTACTGAATGGTTAGAAATACAAGGTAATAAGACCAAATACAAATAAATAGTATGTGACGTTTTGGTAACAGTGTTGTTACCATCATCAGACAAAAGTACTGAATGGTTAGAAATACAAGGTAATAAGACTAAATACAAACAAATCAATAGTATGTGACATTTTGATAACAGTGTTGTTACCATCATCAGACAAAAGTACTGAATGGTTAGAAATACAAGGTAATAAGACCAAATACAAATAAATAGTATGTGACGTTTTGATAACAATGTTGTTACCATCATCAGACAAAAGCACTAAATGGTTAGAATCACAAGGTAATAAGTCCAAATACAAACAAATAAATATTGTGTGACGTTTTGATAACAGCGTTGTTACCATTATCAGACAAAAGTACTGAATGGTTAGAAATACAAGGTTATAAGACCAAATACAAATAAATAAATAGTGTGATATTTTGGTAACAGCGTTGTTACCATCATCAGACAAAAGTACTGAATGATTAGAAATACAAGGTAATAAGACCAAATACAAACAAATAAATAGTGTGTGACGTTTTGGTAACAGCGTTGTTACCATCATCAAACAAAAGTACTGAATGGTTAGAAATACAAGGTAATAAGACCAAAAATAAATAAATAGTGCGTGACGTTTTGATAACAGCGTTGTTACCATCATCAGACAAAAGTACTGAATGGTTAGAAAAACAAGGTAATAAGACCAAATACAAACAAATCAAGAGTATGCGACGTTTTGGTAACAGTGTTGTTACCATCATCAGACAAAAGTACTGAATGGTTAGAAATACAAGGTAATAAGACCAAATACAAATCAATAGTATGTGACGTTTTGATAACATTGTTGTTACCATCATCAGACAAAAGTACTGAATGGTTAGAAATACAAGGAAATAAGACCAAATACAAATAAATCAATAGTATGTAACGTTTTGATAACAGCGTTGTTACCATCATCAGACAAAAGTACTGAATGGTTAGAAATACAAGGAAATAAGACCAAATACAAACAAAACAATAGTGTGTGACGTTTTGGTAACAGCGTTGTTACCATAATCAGACAAAAGTACTGAATGGTTAGAAATACAAGGTAATAAGACCAAATACAAACAAATAAATATTGTGTGACGTTTTGGTAACAGCGTTGTTTTCATACACTCACTAAATATATTTTAGAATGAGAAAGTTTTAAATATTGAAAAATATATTTTTTTAAAAAGAGGATCAGTTGGGATTCGAACCTGCAACCTTACAAACACTAGAAATAGACAACAATAACCACAACCAAAACTAACGGACCAATAGAAAATGTTGAAATATATCACAGTTCACACACTATCCCCATAATGTCCCATTTGAGAGAAAGCGATAAAAGTTAAAATGAAATTTCGTTTCCGGAATTTTTCACGTTTTTTTCCCTTTCGGATTGAAAAATGGAAGGTAATTTAAACTTTATTGTTTGAAATACATTACAAGTACGTGATGTTGACAAAATTAAATAAATGACTTATCGCAAGTACGGCTCGGACATTTCTATTTACCCACAGACATAGCTAGAGGTGGTGTTGAGACTTGGAGAATTCTTTGATTTGCATATAAGATATTTAAATGTAATTCTACTGTCCTAAAAGCTTATTTCCATAGTTTATTTAAATACCATTTCCAAGATTCAACTATTCAGTGTTGCATATAAAAGCAGAATGATCCAATACAGTATTAGAGCTCTAAAGAAGCGGTCTGGTAAATTAAATTGGCGAAATTGCTGGGAGGGTTTACCACTGATGAGCCAAGCCCTCCCAATATATTTTTTCATCGTAGTAAGGACAGTGGAAGTTTGATTTATTTATGTGAAGAAACATTCGAGTTTTGGTGTTTTAATTTGCATCATAGAAGATATTGTCCATTCCATTCACTATATATTTACATATTAGCTGATTAACTCACCTTTAGTTGGGTTCGTTCCAAAGAAATATTTAACCAACTTATATATTATATAAAAGGGCGTACCTGGATCTGTAAAGAAAAAAAAAACATTTTTTTTTCTCAAAATATTTCGAGAGATTGCTCCCTCTTTATCAATTTATTGCACAGTGCACTAAGATAAAGAGGGAACAATCTCTCGAAATATTTTGAGAAAAAAAATGTTTTTTTTTTTCCTTTACAGATCCAGGTACGCCCTTAATCTTTTAATTAATGGATCGCCTTTTGACTCAAACAACTTATATATTGTTTTAACAAATGTTAATTATTTTGATTATATTGTAGCGAAATATTTAATATTTTTATGAACAGATTATAAAATTTGATATTTATATCTTTCTACTCTGCATACTTCCCTCAGTACTTATCTTCTATTTTATAAATTTCAGTTTGAGTCTTTAATAAACTGCTGTGTCATCCTGAAGTTTTTCTTTTCTAATTGTTTACGTCACATTTGGTGGAGATGCTGGGTAAGTTAGGGAAGACAAACTTCAGAATGTGTGTGACAAGACATTTTTTTTTATGCAAAACGAAATAAAATAGATAAAATAGGGTAAATTAGGGAAGACAAACTGAAGATCATCGAGCAAACATTGAAGCCATGGGTGCTATGATCTACATTTTTCGCGACTGACTCCATGATTTCACGGCCATGTCAAAACCAAGACTTCCCTCCAAGATGACAATGTCCCTATAGACGATACGACGATAAAGTCGCTCTTCACGTCACAATAAAAAGGAAGTTAAAATATTAGGGGGACAAAGTTCTAAGACTCCGAGGAAAACTTTGACAGAAACACGACAGATCTATGTCAGTAACAACAAGATTTACAAGCTGTGGGTCACATGTAGCGATATATTTATCATTTTATGAACAGATTATAAATTCTGCTACTTTGCATATTTCCCTCATTGCTCCTTTTGTACTTTATAAATGTCAATTTTTGTTCTTGCGCTTTAAATAAATTGCTGTTTCATCCTGATGTTTATCTTTCCTAACTTTTTACGCAACAAACTATTATTAGATATCATTAACACAATAATAATGATGATAGAGAGAAAATCATCGAGAATTATTATCATCTCCAAATAGGCAACTTCTAAATATGCAAATTAGTTTGTTTTTAATTAAATTTATATATAGGCGCTTTAGCATGAATGTTAAGCTATGACTTAAGCTAACTACATGTGAAAAATACAACGACAATACAACGACCATCTCATGTATAGACAAAATGTCCCCATACAGTACAAAGACAATACTACACAGGTTTACTAAATGGGTTTACAATACCACGACCATCTCATGTATAGACAAAATGTCCCCATACAGTACAAAGACAATACTACACAGGTTTACTAAATGGGTTTACAATACCACGACCATCTCATGTATAGACAAAATGTCCCCATGCAGTACAAAGACAATACTACACAGGTTTACTAAATGGGTTTACAATACCACGACAATCTCATGTATAGACAAAATGTCCCCATTAAATAATGCAGACCTATACAAAGGGTTTCTAGGGATGAGTTTATTTTCATATTTATTAATGTAATCTCAAGCTTTCGGGGATCTTTGCCCCTCTACAGGAGTACATAAAAGCGAATAATAATATAATCGCCGTTAGATATAATACAAAGACAATACTACACTGAATTTGGTCACAGCCTGAGAGGGAAAATTCATACTACATAGCGCTTACCTCTACAAAAACAATACAAAGACACTACACCACCGAATTGGGATACAATAGAGTATATAGTAGACAAAGAGTAGAAATATCTACAATACAATAACATACCACGTATACGCGCCTAGCATCTACAATAACAATGCAAATACACTACACCACCGTATTGAGATACAATAGAGTATATAGTAGACACAAAGAGTAGAAATATCTACAATACAATAACATACCACGTAGACGCCCCTTGGATCTACAATATAACAATACAAAGACACCAGCAAACACAGTACAATGATCTCCGATATAACGTTAAGGCCTATATTGTAATAGCTTTGAATACACAATGCAATTGTAACAGGGGGAATAAATACAATAAAATGGCGTGACATAATACAATAGCCATGTATTACCACCTCGACAACACCCGACAAGGAAATCCACGAGGAAATCAGACGATATTTTTAGGACGCCATTTTGGAAGCAAGTTGCGAGGATTTGGGACCCAATTCTCCCTAGGCCTACTTACCCCCCCCCCCCTCCTTCTTCCTATTTGCTTTCTCATTGAGGACCCTTCCTTGATTGGCTCTTATGAGGACCAATAGGCGCCTCTCTGTCAACATTCTCCTCGAGTCCTTCCTGGACACGCGTAGGTGAATTCTCGAGAAAAAAAAATCCAAATGTGTTTGTAAAACACTTCAAAATGCTACAAATTCAAACATCTCCTGAAGGTTTCACAGTTAGAAATGATCTGGTCACCAAGTTACAACATATAACCCACACACGACAAATTTAAACATCCTGAAGGTTTAAACAGTTTAGATGTGATTTGGTCACTTAGATTCCCACGACAAATTCAGACATCCTGAAGGTTTCACAGTTTAGACGTGATCTGGTCACCAGCTTCCAACGACAAATTCAAACATCCTGGAACTTTAAACAGTTTATAGATGTGATCTGGTCACCAGATTCCAACGACAAATTCAAACATCCTGGAACTTTAAACAGTTTAGATTCGATCCGGTCACCAAATTCCAACGACAAATGCACAAAGACCCTGAAAGTTTCACAGTTTAGACGTGATCTGGTCACCAGATTACAACGACAAATTCAAACATCCTTAAAGTTTAAACAATTTAGATGCGATCTGGTTATCAGATTCCAACGACAAATGCACAAAGATTCTGAAAGTGTCACATTTTAGGAGGAATCTGACCACCAAATTCCCACAATGAAGTCCTACAGAATCTTCCCGTTCCTTCATCTTTCCATTCCAGTCATCCTAAGGTATCAGCACCATTCGGTCTTGAGTAGTTGACAGACAGCCTCTTTTAATTGCTCCAGGGCTGTTAGTCCATCTGTGATTTTTTCCTAGGTCCTCCACTTGTTCCCTGCCTTGTCGGTCTCCTCATATTTCACCACACTATTCCTCCACAATCTCCTCTTGTATCTTCCAGTCCAACAGCATCTTTATTATGATCTTTTCCTAGGTTTTCCATGTTCCCTCTATCCTGCCATGTCACTCTTCTCATATCTTCACCACAATCTACCTCCATAGTTGAAGAACAGCCTCTTTTGTATGTTCCAGTACATCAACATCTTTAACATGATATTTTCCTAGGTCCTCCGCTTGTTCCCTGCCTTGTCAGTCTACTCATGTCTTCACCACAATCTCCCTCTACAATCTGCTCTTGTATGTTCCAGCCCAACAGCATCCTTAATATAATCTTTTCCTAGGTTTTCCATGTTCCCTCTATCCTGCCTTATCAGTATCCTCATGTTACTTTCTCTTCATCGTTGGAGGGCAACCATTCCTATTTGGTCTAGTCCAACAGCATTTTAAAGTGACCTTTTCCTATGTCTTCCCCTTCTTCCCTGTCTTGTCGGTCCCCTAATATCTTCACCACATTCGACCTCTATAGTTGGAGAACAGTCTCTCTGGTATGTTCAACAACAACATCTTTAATGCGATCTTTTCCTAGGTCGTCCCCTTGTCAGTCTCCTCATGTCTTCACCACAATTTCGCTCCACACTCTCATCTTGTATGTTCCACTCCAGAAATATCCCTAAAATAAATCTCTCACCTAGAATTTTCCATGGTTCTTCTATCCTGCCTTATCGGTTTCCTCATGTTGCATTTTCTCATAATCATTTCCATCACTGGTGGGTTTGGACTTTTGCAGAAAAAAAAAAGTGTCCAATGCAGGATTCAATCCAGGGTCGTGTCTGTAGACGGTTTGTATCACTCGTCCACCGACCCCAATATTTTAATAATAATTTTATTCAACATAAAGTTACGGGTTTTTAAATAGTGTCTACTGTAACGTCCTAGTATTTGCTAATTGACGCTAATCAGTAAGAAGTATCTGGAAGTTTAAAAAAGAAAAGTCTTTATTTTCCTTTATCCTAACATCAGACATAACATGTGGATATATATTACAATAACTCCACAGAGTACCATCAGTGATGTCTGGTTCAAATCACATTAATAGGTACCGCTCAACAAGAGCAACCTAGTTCATGATAATTGAAATTGAATAATATGTGAAGGTTATTCACATATTAAACAAATTTTAACGCGGGATTCAATCCCGGTTCATGACTGTCGGGAATCGAGGGTGTTACCCTCTCATCCACCGACTTATATCGGGAATCGAGCGTGTTACCCTCTCATCCACCGACTTATATCGGGAATCGAGCGTGTTACCCTCTCATCCACCGACTTATATCGGGAATCGAGCGTGTTACCCTCTCATCCACCGACTTATATCGGGAATCGAGCGTGTTACCCTCTCATCCACCGACTTATATCGGGAATCGAGCGTGTTACCCTCTCATCCACCGACTTATATCGGGAATCGAGCGTGTTACCCTCTCATCCACCGACTTATATCGGGAATCGAGCGTGTTACCCTCTCATCCACCGACTTATATCGGGAATCGAGCGTGTTACCCTCTCATCCACTGACTTATATCGGGAATCGAGCGTGTTACCCTCTCATCCACCGACTTATATCGGGAATCGAGCGTGTTACCTTCTCATCCATCGACTTATATCGGGAATCGAGCGTGTTACCCTCTCATCCACCGACTTATATCGGGAATCGAGCGTGTTACCCTCTCATCCACCGACTTATATCGGGAATCGAGCGTGTTACCCTCTCATCCACCGACTTATATCGGGAATCGAGCGTGTTACCCTCTCATCCACCGACTTATATCGGGAATCGAGCGTGTTACCCTCTCATCCACCGACTTATATCGGGAATCGAGCGTTCCATCAGTGATGTGCTCACTGATAATTTACTGTACATCCTGTAATAGCTGCCGTTACAGTCTCTCTCATTGATTTATATTAATTTTAACATAAACCTGTTAGTCAACATTATTTGAAATATGAAATTTAGCGCCATTTATCGGTGAAAATATATTATACTTATTTACATATTGGACCAGGAAAGACGTGGAGAAATAAAGAACAAAGCGATAATGATGTCATAATCTTCCTTTTTTTTTACTTCCCTCTATTTCTATTCACACCATTTAGTGTCAACGTTACACATCACGAATGAGGTTAAGAGGAATCACATAAAGTGTTACGATTGGTTATAGCTAACAGCCAATGAATGAAGCCTAGGGTTTCCCCATCCAATCACCCATCAGGAAATCCCCTCCCCCCACTCCAGATACAAAAAAGTAGCCGACAGAGAAAATCTTCACGAAATCCACCGAAGGAAAGTTGTAAAAAGTTCTCAAAATAGGTTTTTCCTTACTTCAGGTCATGGGTCAAATCTGGACTCTATCCCCCGCTAAATACGTCCGTATACGATGATCATTATCACCCCCCCCCCCTATTCTTACTCTGTCAATTCGAGGTCGTGCAAAGAAAATAGGATTTTTTTTTCACAAATAATCACGTCTTTGGTAAAAGTACTGCCTAGCTTAAGGCGTAAGAATAAAAAAAAAAAATGAAAAGCTTATTTACATAATGTACAAATGTTTTGAGCCAGCCATCGGGATAAAACAACAACTAGTTTTTATAGGGGAAGAGTGACCTCTGGCGGTCGATTTAGAAGTGTATTTGAATCTATGAAATTATATAATTTAAAATAAAATAATATTTTTATATAACATATATATACACTCATGGACAAATCTTAAGGAAATGGAAAAGTCTATAATGTCGCCGGTCGTCTGTTTTTTTTTAGAAGGGTTTTTGCCCGAAAGCTTGCTTTGATATATTTCTATTAAAAGAAACTCTTCTTCTTTTATTTCGTCTTTTCGTCTAAAAAAATGGCACTTAAATTATAGCGGCAGATGTTTTCACCCATATCTGAAGTTAACACGGGGCTAAAGTATTCATAATTATCAGTTTAATGAGTGAAAATACGAAAAAATACTTTTAACGCTACTTCTTAAATATATACACTCATATTTCCATGTTCCCTCTATCCTTCCTTGTCGGTCTCTTCATATCTTCACCACAATCTACCTCCATAGTTGAAGAACAGCTTCTTTTGTATGTTCCAGTACATCAACATCTTTAACATGATATTTTCCTAGGTGCCTCAGCTTGTTCCCTGCCTTGTCAGTCTACTCATGTCTTCACCACAATCTCCCTCTACAATCTGCTCTTGTGCCCAACAACATTCTTAATGCGATCTTTTCTTAGGGTTTTTTCCATGTTTCTTCTATTTTGCCTTATCAGTATCTTCGTGTATCCTCTCTTATATTATTATTATTAGAAAAAGGCATCTCCTAATAGTGTAGCTAAAAATTGCTGATGGCTTGCGCCATCTTTCGGAATAAATATCAACTAAAAGGTGATTTTAATTGTTATTCCACAGAATTGGCCAAATACCAATTATTGATTAATTAAGAAAGCGCGTAGATGATACATAGTGACCTTTATTGAAGACACACGAGATAACCAAGTGTAAACAACCTCTGTCTCCTTAAAAAAAAAAAAACAGACGACCGGCGACATTATAGACTTCCCATTTCCTTAAGATTTGTCCATGAGTGTATATATGTTATATAAAAATATTATTTTATTTTAAATTATATAATTTCATAGATTCAAATATACTTCTAAATCGACCGCCAGAGGTCACTCTTCCCCTATAAAAACTAGTTGTTGTTTTATCCCGATGGCTGGCTCAAAACATTTGTACATTATGTAAATAAGCTTTTCATTTTTTTTATTTCTTACGCCTTAAGCCAGGCAGTACTTTTACCAAATTATGTATTTTATATATTCCTTAGCTCAATTAAAGCAACCTCTGATCAAAACCATTCTTATTATTATTCTTTCAAGATTTTAACCACGACTGCATTACCATAGCATAATCTCAACATGATCTAAATTCAAGCAGAAATCTCATTCATCTTTATTTATAACATTTATATGTCCAGCTTACCAGAAAAATAAATAAAATAAGGTTTTCTCTTCTAAAATGTAATTCTTTATTACAAGGAGATGTGTGTTGTACGTATTTTTAAAATGTATAATCTGTTTTGTTCCATTCTTGTTTAGAGAAATGATAAAGCGATGATGAGCAGAGTGTGAATTATGATGATATCATTAAATTTGCTTTAATTAAATACCGATCGCTTCTTTAAATTTCATCCCAATAGAATTCTTTAAAAATGCTACATTTACAGTATCTTTTTCTGTTAATATTTATAAATATAGTGTTTGAAGATTTATTAGAGTTTTTATAAAAAGCTTTATATTTAAAGATAAATAAACATTACACACAAAAAGTACACATTACCAATTACAAAATCCATCAAAACACACACATAACTAAATATTATCTATATTTATTTTTGCAAAAAAACCGTGTTTTAAAATAATGATTGATCAAAAAGAAAATAAATATAGTCCTGTGACATCAAAATTACCAGCTTGAGCGCTCCCATTTGAAGGGGAGAGTGTGTTTCTGGTCACTTAGCGTTGTCCACTTTCCTTCGCAGACGATTTCCTTGTTTTCTGATTAGTTCGTCTGACCCGGATGCGGGTCAGAAGTTCTACTGCTATTGTCTGCTGCTACTTTTTAATTTGATGGTTGTGATCTGTTCTTTTCCTTTTCATTAATTTCCCTTTTTTTATGATGTATTGAAAGTTTTTTTGTTGTTATTCTTCCTTTTATACAAAATAGGAAGCGATTGTTCCCTCCGCAATTTATCAAATGTACACTATATTTCATAAGATTTCTATATTCGGTTACAGTATAGAGGGAGCAATATATACGTTATGTACTGTTGTAAGAATTCCTTAATCAATGATATTTTTAGATATAAGAATTCTGAGAATCGCCCCTCAGTAGTATCAATCTCAAAATTGATCTCACACAGTATCTTCACATCTTTAATCACAACAACACCCAATCTGTCCCCTCACCCATATCGCTTCCTAATTCCCCAACTTTCCTTTCTTCTCTGCTTGGAAACTAATGATTATTGACTTTCTATAGATTCCATTTATTCATCCTTCTTTTCAATATACAACAGAACAACAAGTTTTTCCCCTTAATGTAAACAACAAAAACACTTTATTTTAATTTTATATCTTATTTTCTTGGCGTTTTAACGATGTAAGATATTTTCTCCCGTAGAAGGGCTTTCTTACCCGAAAGCTTGAGAGATTTTTAAATAAAAAATATTTTAAAAAGAAACTTTTCCCTGGATGTTTAATGTTCTTATTTTAATAAGTTTTTCCCCTAATAAAATTCAATAATCTTGTAAAATACTCATACTTATGCAAATTAATGCATAATTACAGTGACCTTTATTAAAGACACACGAGATAAAAAAAGTGTGAACAAAATTGCCTTTGTTTCCTTAAAAATAATAATAATAATAATAAAAAAATAATAATAATAAAACAGATGACCGGCGATATCAAAGACTTTCCACTTTCTTAAGTTATTGTCCATGAGTTTAAAATGGATATCAAAGTAACAAGTCAAAGACTTACGAGGTTTTCTCAGAGGCTATGTCTACTTGTACTACCACATACAATAGAGAATTAAACAAAGATAACAAGAAGTGGTTGTTATATCTCTACATCAACACACAAGAAGGGCGAAAAACCGTCGGAAAACTGGAAATATTTCACGAAAAGTTGATAGCACTTGAATGAAAAATAAAGAAAAAACATTATAAGAAAAGTTATATCGGAAAAATACATAAAACCTTTGATAAATACAAATAAATATCAACCTTTCGTTAACATTATTCCGATAGATGGTGCAACTCATCAGCAAGACTCATTTACATAGTTAGGAGATACAGTATTCAACCAAATATACACTCATGGACAACACTTGAGAAAGTGGAAAAACTTTAATGTCCCGCGGTTGTCAGTTTTTTTTTTTTTTTAAAGGAGACAGAGGCAATTCACACTTAGTTATCTCGTATGTCTTCAATAAAGGTCACTGTAATATCTTTCAGAGTTATTGTCTCAATACCAATATAAATGCTAAATTTTGTCCATGAGTGTATATTGGTTATCTCGTATGTCTTCAATAAAGGTCACTGTAATATCTTTCAGAGTTATTGTCTCAATCCCGATATACATGCTGAAAGGTACAACTTCCTTAAGTTTTGTCCATGAGTGTATATTGGTTATCTCTTATGTCTTCAATAAAGGTCGCTGTAATATCTTTCAGAGTTATTGTCTAAATACCGATATACATGCCAAAAGGTACAACTTCTTTAAGTTTTGTCCATGAGTGTATATTGGTTATCTCGTATGTCTTCAATAAAGGTCACTGTAATATCTTTCAGAGTTATTGTCTCAATACCGATATAAATGCTAAAAGGTACAACTTCCGTAAGTTTTGTCCATGAATGAGTGTAATCCATAATTTACTACAAATCAACGTGTTTTTTTTTTCTTAAAATCCTAACCAAAATATCAACTTTAAAATTCAATTGACTATAATTCCTCATTTACTATAACCCAACAAATTCTACAGAAAAAACAGTTTTTTTCAAATCCCAACGATATTACCACAACTTTAATAAAATTGAAACTTTAATGCTTAACAACGGTATTTTTCAAATCCCGGCTATATCCCAAACTATAAATCAACCATTTTTAATATATATTTTTAAATTTAACAATTGCAGAATACACGCTATATCCACAAATCGAATATTTGCGTGTGAAATATATACATTTGAATGAAAGAAAAAGTAGTTTAAAAGGATATATACATTTTACATATCAGTATGCAAATTGATTACATTAGTAGTCACTTATTTAGTTAAGTACATTCTGCAGAATTTGTTGAATCTTTGGTGTATGTCCTTAGTGTAGACCACATGTTGCATATTTATTATGGGAAGTTGATTTAGTTCCCTAAGGTCTTCGAATCACCACCCCCCCCTAAAAAAAAAAAGCTATCAACTTCATCTAGGCAATATAAATTCAATAGTTTTAAAATCCCATAAACTTCAATTCAACCAAACTATATACATAATCGCCTGGAACAAATAATGAAAATCACAAAAAACGTGAGTCGAAAGGTTTATTTTAAGGATTTATCATTTCGCCCAGATTTCGAGTATTTCTACCCTTCTACAAGAGAAAAATTTGAAAACGTATGTAAATCAACCATTTCCTAAATCCCCCAACCTAAAAATGTATTAACTTCAACTATAAAATTCAACCATTTTCAAATCCCAACCAAAATATCTACGGACTTATTAAAATAAAAACATAAAGTCTCCAGGGAAAAAATTCTTTTAAAAATATTTTTATTTAAAAAATATCTCGAGCTTTCGGGCAAGTAAGCCCTTCTACGGGAGAAAATACTTTACATGATTAATACGCCTATAAAATATGATTTAAACTTAAATAAAGTCCATTGATTGTTTACATTTGTTTCAATGCAGAATCAATGCGGGCTTCTGTTGCGCGTGCTTCACTTGGGAGTTATGGGGTGGGCTCAGGGACAACAGGAACTAACTCTCTGTATTGATGATGAATTAAAGAGGTTGTAATCATCATTTCATCGTTCTATTCCCGGAGCACCTGTCTATAGAATCCATCAGAAGAAGGAGGAGGAAATGAAGTAACAAGAATCTATATTTACATCTTCAATAATGAGTAATCATTTTGTTGTCACCTCCCGTCATCTTGATTGGAAAGTGTCTGTGTTCTGTGGTGGTACCATAGAGATAAAAATAATGTTGTTTTATATTTGTCTTTTATATCAATAGGCATCATTACATTTCCCTATCTTGTTAGAATATGGACACACATTTCTGTCAGCGTCAATTTTTATTAAATTATAAATGAACGCAAGCTGAGCTTTCGGAGGGGTTTTCTTTATCTAAGGCTAAGAAGGATGGTATAACACTGGGTAGCTATTAGACTGAAAATATACATTTATGTAATATACATTCATGGACAAAACTTAGGGTAGCTGTATCTTTCAGCATGTATATCGGGATTGAGACAATAACTCTGAAAGATATTACAGTGACCTTTATTGAAGACACACAAGATAACTAAGTGTGAACAAAATTGCTTCTGTCTTCTTAAAAAAAAAAAAAAAAAAAAAAACAGGCCACCGGCCACATCAAAGACCTCCTCAAGTTTTTTTTTCTATTATTGTTAAGACTGATTTTTCAGTTTCAAATAAAACTAACTTTCTACTGTCCTTACTGCGATAAAAAATATTAAAGGGCCTGGCTCATCAGTGTTGAACCCCCCTAGCGGTGTCATCAATTAAGTAAATCATATTGCTTTTTTTTAGAGCTTTACTATTTTATTGGGCGATTCTGCTTATATATATATATGTGATACTGTAGGGTAGATTATGGTATTTAGAAAACTATGGACATAAGCTTTTAGGATAGTATTGAATTGGCGAAACCGATGAAAGGGCTCACTACTGATGAGCCAGACCCTCCCAATAATTTTTCATTGCAGTAAGGTCAGTAGAAATTTGGGTTTTGTTTGAAAAAGAAACAATTCTCTATCTCTCGCGCTTAATACTTTTAATTCTCACATATAGATGACGCCTTATGTAATTATTTCACCCATTCTAAGAACTTGTGGTATAGGGAGCCGGTGGAGGAGTGCTCTAAACCGTTGGGTTTTCCGACAGCTACGACCCGGGATCGAACCCCGCAATGGGCACTTTTTTTAAAAGAAAAATTCGCTTCAATCGACCCCGATTCTTGAAAAAATCCAACCCTACCAGTGGGTTTAAGTAACCAAACGAGGTTCTGGAACATTTTCCGTCGGATGTGTTACGAATATGCATATGGTCTAGTTAATTACATAGAGAACACTAGCTAACAAGATAAATAAACCATCCACAGAGGTGAGTGGGGTAAGTATGTAAATAAGGGAGAGACAGCATATGCAAATCAAATCCTAGTTGCATATGGACCTACTTTGGTCGCTGGATGGTGTAACGACCCGCCCCAGGGGCTGGGGTTGTTTGCCCGAGCTGCTGCTATTCCTGACTAGCGATTTTGGATGGTTATTCCGGTCTAACATTTCTCATGGTGGTAACATTTTAGCGCGATGGGGTTTCCTTTCTAATAAAACAACTCCCTACTGTGTCCTTTCTGCGCTGGAAATAGGGAAGGCCTGGCTCATCAGTGGTGAACCCTCCTACCGGTTTCGCTAGTTTAATCTAATATATAGCTGTAATATTGTATTGGCTCGTTCTGATCATATATCCACTCATGGACAGAACTTAAGGAAGTTGTACCTTTTACCATGTATATCGGGATTGAGACAATAACTCTGAAAGATATTACAGTGACCTTTATTGAAGATACACGAGATAACCAAGAGTAAACTAAATTGCTACTGTTTCCTTGAAAAAAAAAAAAAAAAAGACCGGCGACATCAAATACCTTCACTTCCTTCAGTTTCGTTCCCCCATGAGTGTATATAGGAAAGTGTGTGTATAAGGAAAAATCCTGAATATACATTTTCTTTAATTAAAGTATATAAAATACATGAAATGTTAATACACACGAAAACTCACCCACACACGCACACGTGCACACATAAAATAATAAAAAAAAAATTTTAGTTACGTCTCAAAACCAAAAAAAAAAAAAGGCATCGTACTTTAGTCAATGGATCTTGAGTCCAATTCTTCCTTACTCTTCTTCTTCGCTCCAATTCGGAAGACTACCCCGCTCCAATTTCTAATAGTTAGCTAATGGTTACTAGAAGGATGTTGTAAAAAGGTCATTAGATGATATGTTGTTATCAGTGATGAGGTTACGCCATCCAGCGGCAATCCGTTCCAAGCCACCGCTGTGAGAAAGTGACGTAAGAGAAGATCTACCAGTGGAAAATGGCGGGTTAGCCAACGCTCTAATTGTTGGGGTGCAAGTCTTTTTGTGCCGCGGAGCTCACTGATTAAATCGTCAATGAAGAAATCCCTGTTGACATACCTGACGCTCCATTTACCCCAGAGTTTTTCCCAATTTTCCTTTTTGGAAAAAGGGCTTTATGCGAAAGAGGAATTTTTACTTAATAAAATATATTGGGATGCATTAGCGCGCCATCTGTTATGAAAATTTTAAACTATTATAGACGGGTAAGATTCTTTTTTAAAATTAAACAATTTCTACTGCCCTTACTGCAATAAAAAAAAAAATATAGCCAGGACCTCCCTATAATTTTTCCATTGCAGTAAGGACAGTAGAAATTGTTTAATTTTAAAAAGAATCATACGCGTCTATAATAGTTTTAAATTTTCAAAATATATTGGGTTGAATGAAACACAACTCATAGACAAAACGTAAAGTGGAAAGTCTTTGATATCATCGGTCGTCAATTTTTTTTTTTTTTAAGGAGACAGAGGTTGTTCACACTTGGTTTTCTCGTGTATCTTCAATAAAGGTCACTGTGATATCTTTCAGAGTTATTGTCTGAATCCCGATATACATGCTAAAAGGTACAACTTCCTTAAGTTTTGTCCATGAGTGTATTGGATTGAATAAAAAAGGATCATTGTCAATTCATGAAAACGTATTTATATTGTATAAACAAACAAATTATTTTATATAAAATAAATACGTTGTTTTATCTTGACAAAGTTTGGTGTTCAGCCAATCGAAATATTGGTAAATAAATATATTTTTCCCAATACACAAGAGATATACCTTTTTATGATCTAAATAATTGTAAATATAACCGGCCATTTTATATAAACTACAGTAGTGTAAACAGGATGTCTCGGATTGGTTGGTGCGGTACCTAATAAAGTTATTTAGAAACTGGAACACTTTTAATTATAACAAAATTTAAACTGTTTTTTGACGCGTATGTTTCATTTTAAAAATAAACCAATTTTCTACTGTCCTTACTGCAATAATAATATAATGGGTGGGCCTCGTTCATCAGCGACGAACCCTAAAATGACGAAATTAAACTGACGAAACTTCTAGGAGTGTTCGCCACTGATGAGCCAGGCCCTCCCAATAATTTATTATTGCAGTAAGGGCAGTAGAAACATTGTTTTATTTTTAAAATAATCATATACGGGTGATAAAAAGTTTAAATTTCTTATAACTATTGTATTGTTTATTCTGTTTATAGATATCTTATATATATAAATCAATGTTTGTATGTTTGTTTGTTTGTATGTCCGGTATACAAATTCGCAGTAGTTCACTAATTCAAACCAAAATTTCCATACATAGGTAAAAAAAATACGGGGAAGACGATAGGCTATTTAAAAAAATATATAAATCAATTATTAAAACTATATATTCAAATTATTCTACATAGCTCACGAACAGCGCCCTCTATCAAATATTAGATTAAATTATGCTGATGCAAACAAATAGATAATGCTAATAACAAACAATTATAAAAAAAAATCTTATCTAAATATATATCCCTCGGGTAGATATGCACACGGGTCAATCCCGGGGCGAAGCCCGGGCCACCCGTCTAGTATACTATATATATATATATATATATATTTTTTTTTTTTATTGTTTTCATGTAGACATATATACCAAGATTTGTTTTGTATAATTGCTATTAATAATAAATAATATGTAAATTGGTTACGTCCTTCTTACTTACTTTAATTATATAACAATGTTCTTAGTTTATTATCAGAGTTTTAAAAACTTGAAAAGTGTGATGATAAAGATTGAGTCACAACCCTAGCTTTGGTACATTAATACAGTACATTTATTTGTGCCTTATTTTAAACACAAATGTATCTCTATATTTGTAAAAAAAAAATAATTTCTGTCATAAAATGCTATGCTTTTCAACTGATAGGATTATAACTCCAAAATAAAATAATTTAAAAAATCTATAAATTTCTAAAAACGTTTAAATACTTCTTTAGAGTTGTTTTGTATATATATAATCAGATTTTTAGCAAAAGATTTACCAAAATGTATTTATTTTTTACGAAACAATCAACTCTAATCGGCTTAAGAAACAAACGATAAATTTACGTGAAATAAAAAGGAAAATAAATTTGTTATAAAAAAAAAGGATTTCAAAAGATTATGGGAAGTATATTTTTAGCAGAAGAACATCTAGGGGTATAAACCTCCGTCTTTTGGCCTAATTTCTGTCATCATTGTTGGAGTTTATAAATAGAGGCAGACGCCTTTATCGTTTTATTTTGATTGATATAATGTCAGCCGACGAAATGGATTATTCTATGAATAACATTTAATCAAATTTGGTTATGGACCTTTTAATAAATTAAAATTTAAGAGATTTTAAATTTGCATTATTTCGCAAAAACTTATTATATAAATAAGTTTATTTTTAATTGTTCCGATAGATGGATAGAGTGGTTGTTCATATTTACATAATAGAAGATATGCAAATTGAAAAATATTTTACTAAGGAAAATTCCAGATAAGTGAAAATAAAAATATTTTTAAAATAGATACCTAACAAGAACATTATATATAAAAATCTTTTTCAATGATATTATAAAATAATATTTTCATTTTTGACGATTGACAGGGCCATTTTTGACACGCCATTAAATTTTCCTCATCCAAAGTGGGTCGCACTCTGGAATTCTCCGCTTTTTGGATTTTTCGTCTAGTACCTTAAATGGGGAAATTTATAACGACCCTCGATTTCAACACCGGATTAAACGTATCCTGATTCTCTTTTTGTGGAAGTTTTTTTTTCTTCTTATTTTTAACATTCTAGTGGGACCTAATATGTACAATGGCAACACTTTATCTCCATTCTGTTCAGTTATTGTTATATTTGGTGATATGGCCGATCTTTGGTCAGTTATTTGGATTCTTCCAGATACCTTCTATAACATCTTGTAGCAAGTAGTTCTTACATACAATGTCAACAGTCCATTCTGTTCAGTTATTGGCCAGTTGTTATATTTGGTGATATGGCCGACCTTTGGTGATGTCAGTTATTTGGATTCTTCCAGACACCTTCTATAACATCTTGTAGCAAGTAGTTCCTACAGACAACTCTCCATTCTGTTCAGTTATTGGTCAGTTGTTATATTTGGTGATGACCTTTGGTGATGTCAGTTATTTGGATTCTTCCAGACACCTTCTATAACATCTTGTAG
The DNA here is from genome assembly GCA_030710605.1 of Cordylochernes scorpioides. Lineage (NCBI taxonomy): Eukaryota > Metazoa > Arthropoda > Arachnida > Pseudoscorpiones > Chernetidae > Cordylochernes > Cordylochernes scorpioides. The sequence goes on along the minus strand of CP092883.1, from coordinate 3,098,406 downwards.
CAAGTAGTTCCTACAGACAACAGTCTCTCTCCATTCTGTTCAGTTATTGGCCAGTTGTTATATTTGGTGATATGGCCGACCTTTGGTGATGTCAGTTATTTGGGGATTCTTCCAGACACCTTCTATAACATCTTGTAGCAAGTAGACAACAGTCTCTCTCCATTCTGTTCAGTTATTGGCCAGTTGTTATATTTGGTGATATGGCCGACCTTTGGTGTTGTCAGTTATTTGGATTCTTCCAGACACCTTCTATAACATCTTGTAGCAAGTAGTTCCTACAGACAACAGTCTCTCTCCATTCTGTTCAGTTATTGGCCAGTTGTTATATTTGGTGATATGGCCGACCTTTGGTGATGTCAGTTATTTGGGGATTCTTCCAGACACCTTCTATAACATCTTGTAGCAAGTAGTTCCTACAGACAACAGTCTCTCTCCATTCTGTTCAGTTATTGGCCAGTTGTTATATTTGGTGATGACCTTTGGTGATGTCAGTTATTTGGATTCTTCCAGACACCTTCTATAACATCTTGTAGCAAGTAGTTCCTACAGACAACAGTCTCTCTCCATTCTGTTCAGTTATTGGCCAGTTGTTATATTTGGTGATGACCTTTGGTGATGTCAGTTATTTGGATTCTTCCAGATACCTTCTATAACATCTTGTAGCAAGTAGTTCCTACAGACAACAGTCTCTCTCCATTCTGTTCAGTTATTGGCCAGTTGTTATATTTGGTGATATGGCCGACCTTTGGTGATGTCAGTTATTTGGATTCTTCCAGACACCTTCTATAACATCTTGTAGCAAGTAGTTCCTACAGACAACAGTCTCTCTCCATTCTGTTCAGTTATTGGCCAGTTGTTATATTTGGTGATGACCTTTGGTGATGTCAGTTATTTGGATTATTCCAGACACCTTCTATAACATCTTGTAGCAAGTAGTTCCTACAGACAATGTCAACAGTCTCTCCATTCTGTTCAGTTATAATTATTTTATATTCAATTATTGGCCTGTTTAACACCTGTTTGGTAAATTGGACAGATTCCATAACTCCTCTCGTAGGATGTTATGTCCCTGTACTGATGAGGGACATAGCCTGGTACCATGGTATACTGGTTGTTGGCTGTTGTCTGTATTCGCCAAAACTAGTGTGTTGTCTCCAATTCTTTTATCACCACCATTACGTTTTATATTGGGGTGAGAAAAATACATTGTTTCAATACATATTTAAAGGGAGGGGTTTAAATATGATGAATATGTAAATAGATGAGTGGAAAATCCAAAAAGAGTTGAAAGCGTGGAATTGGGTTTGTGAATTTTCTCATGGCATGTAATGAACGATTAGATTTCAGATATGATATGTCTTAAAAATAGTAAAATATGGAGACAAATTTCATTTGTAGGATTAAAACTCTTAAAATCACGATCATTAAAAAACAATAATAAACAATAAGAGGAGCCTCTTGTGTAAATTTCTTTAATACCGCAAGCTTTCGAACAAAACGTTCTTCAACGGGCGTGGATAGTAAACCGTACTGTTTAAGTACGGTTTACTATCCACGCCCGTTGAAGAACGTTTTGTTCGAAAGCTTGCGGTATTAAAGAAATTTACACAAGAGGCTCCTCTTAATGTTTATTATTGTTTTTTAACAAATTTCATTTATTAATTATTTAGAGTCTTCAGCTTGTAACCTTATTAAAAGCTTATACCCTTATGACACCAGTTCTTATTGGGTGTCACGCACTTTCTATAGACATATTTCCACTCATCTGTTTTAAAAATAAAATATGTTAATAATAAAAATATATTAATATGAAAATTGTAAACATATTTTTAAGGCTTTTTAAAAAAATATATATATAATTACAATTATTTCTACAGTCCTCTTATCCTACAATGAATAAAAATTGAAAGACGGAGGGCATGGCTCATCATTGGTGAACCCTCCCAGAGGGTTTAATCTCCAAACCGCTTCAATATTGTATTGGACTAAGTTCTTATATGCCCTACACTTGGTAATAAATACATATCGAATATATGTAAATATTAGTATAAAGAAGTAAGACATCATTAATATAAACAGTTATCAGCGTCATAATCAAATCTTCCTTAATCAATTCTGTCACCGTTTGCTTTTGTGAATGGAATAAATACCCAAATATGGCCATTTCTCATAACCATCGGTGGTTCAGTGGTAGAATGCTCGCCTGCCACGCGGGCGGCCCGGGTTCGATTCCCGGCCGATGCATTTTTTTTTTTTACAATTTTTAAGACTCATTTATATATTATCCAAGAATGAAATCCACGGCGCCAATTTATAATTGTAACGAATAGTATTTGAATAAAAACATTTAATCGGGTAAAACCCGGGCGTTGCCCGGGTCATTCGGCTAGTCTTTAATAAAAGCAATGAATTATGCGATCAGAGTGAACATGCTTATGTTTTAACCTCTCTAACAATCATGGAAAAAAACCTAAGTATTAAAGCCCAATATAATCCAAGTGTAATTAGTCGAAAAACAAGAACAGTGGATATATATACATGAGGAACATAATCACATAAACAACAATATCTTTTATATTAGATATACATTCACACACGGATAAAACTTAGGGAAGTGGAAAGTCTTTGATGTCGCCGGTAGTCTGTTTATTTATTTATTTTTTTTTTTTAAAGGAGACAGAGGCAGTTTTTTTCGCACATGGTTATCTCGTGTGTCTTCAATAAAGGTCACTGTAATATCTTTCAGAGTTATTGTCTGAATCCCGATATACATGCTAAAAGGTACAACTTCCTTAAGTTTTGTCCAAGAGTGTGCTTGTTAAAATATTTTACAAACTTACAAGTAACAATTCGTTGCTTTTTTTATCAAAAGAAAATTTGTTTAAGAAAATTTACTTATCTACTATTTTTTTTCTTTCATATTTATTATAAGTTTGAGTAAAAATTTCTTTAAAAATTGTTTATTTTCTTAAATATAAAATAATAATAATAATAATAAAGATAAATATAAAATAAGTATCTTTTATATATAGAATATTCAGTGAGAAGAGGAAGGCGAATCTGGCAACATTGCCGAGATGGTATCAAACGACTGTAGGAAGGTCAAGGGTTGTTTCAGGGTCATTGGCCTCGATAGCAGGGTTCTTAGGGAGAGTGTGGTGGTCCCATCCATGGTGTAACGGCAGCTACCTACAGGATGTATAGTAAATTATCTGTGAGCACATCACTGATGGTACTCTGTGGACTTATTGTAATATATATCCACATGTCTGATGTTAGAATAAAGTAAATAAATACTTTTCTTTTTAAACTTCCAGATACTTCTTGCTTCTTCTTCTATAGTATCCCTAGTACACGTGGTACAGGCCATGATAATCATGGTGGGTAGTTAGCGACTGCTTTTACTGTAAGCGCACCACATGTCTACACATGTGAAAAGCAGTTCGACTTTGCACTTACAAATGTGCCAGAGCCCCGTTTGGTTACTTGCACTCGCTGGTGGGGTTGGACTTTTGCAAGAATCGGGGGCCATTGGAGCATTTTTTTCTAACAGAAAAAAGTGTCCAATGCGGGAATCGAACCCGGGTCGTAGTGGTCGAAAACCAAACGGTTTAACCAGCCTTAGCGTCAACTAACAAACACGAGGACGTTACATATGGTACTGTACCATGTCTATATAATATCCTTTAACGCTTTGTAATGTGAACCTTCTTATCTTGAAGATTGAAGTTGCCAGCATTCATATTTCTGTAAAAAATAGACACTTCGGCCAGTTAGAGTTTTATCTTATCTGGCAGGTACTTGTACCTTTAAGAAATGTTCTATGATTGAAACGACTCCAAACTATACGATGTTATTGTACTTTGTATGGAAAATACTATTCTACTATTTTTGATGCGTTGTAATATATACTTTTATGTCATCAGGCAAGTTTGTACTTGTATTTATTTACCTTTAAGGAAATGTTCTATGATTGAAACGACTTCAAACCATACGATGGTACTTTGTATGGAAAATACCATTGTAATATTCTTCGAGGCTTTTTTAATGTGCATTTTCCTGTTATAAGACAGGTGCTTGTATTTATTACTTTTAAAGAAATGTGTTATGATTGAAAAGAATAAAGATCGTAGATGCTATTTTACTTTGTATGGAAAATACGATTGTGCTATTTTTTGATGCTTTATAATGTGCACTTTTTGTAAGAATGTAAGATCTGGCTGATGTGTTGTCGTCAGTATCGGACTGTTGGTTTTCCTTACACCGCTGGTAGGACAGTAGAGGACAAGCCAGTTGAAGTAAGCCACAAGAAATGTCCAAACCACTCCAGATGTAGATTGTAGACGTCATCTATTAGTAGATAAATATTTATTCAAGCTAGAATGTTTCAAGCTGTTATGTAATCATGCCAGATATATCAGAATACTGTTCTCAAAGTGAATCTGTAGAAACTGATAACGACATTCATGAATTTTCATCAACAAATTCCCAGGTTAGAGAGGAATATAAGAATATGGATTTACCTGTAATATATATTGTAGTCTTTTAATTGGATTTTACGATCAATAAATAGAGTTTCTCATATATTCTAGTAAACCAGACGGTATACGTTCAGCTATTTTATACATCCTTCATTCCACCAAAAGCTTTGTAAATACCGTCATGGACAAAACTTAAGGAAGTTGTATCTTTTAGCATGTATATCAGGATTCAGACAATAACTCTGAAAGATATTACAGTGATCTTTATTGAAGACACACGAGATAACCAAGTGTGAACAAAACTACCTCTGTCTTCTTAAAAAAAAAAAAAAAAAGACAACTAGCGACATCAAAGACGTTTCACTTCCTTATGCTTTGTCCACAAGTTTTCTGTTGTTATGTACCATTTATATATATACCAGGTAAATTATGTTTATTAATAAATTAATTAGATAAAATTTTACTATCACAGAGAGGGAGAGAGTTTAGGGTTTGATAAATCAGATATTTATACCTTATGAAACAATCTATATATATCATCTAGGTAATGCATTGTACAAAATTAAGATGCCATATGCAATTTATGACAGCTTTCTAGTTCATCCCTTATATAACATAGAAACTAGATATAATGGTAGGTTGGAGTTTGATCAATTCCCAAGTTGTAGAATTAATAAGTGTTCCATCTTTGAAAAAGGTCGATAGTGGGTAGTCGAAAGGTTAGATTAATAAACTTCAAAAAAGGTTGATACGTTTATAACTTGATTTGAATAAAATAATTACAAGAAAATTAACTTGAGTGGAACAGTCAACAATTTTTAGATTCCAGACTAAAGATACCTTAAATCTTTCTCAAGTTTACAGCCAACATGACATGTACCAAATATGCATATTACCCCAATATCTCCATAATTGTAACCATCCACTAAACATGTGACAATCCAGGAAACAAAACATCAAACTTCCATGACATCACCAACTTACCGAGTTGGTCTTATATATCATATTGTGCCAATATGTAACAACAAGCTATACCTCACAATATGAACATCAAGAGTTATGCAAATTAAACACGTTGTTCACTCAAATATAATGAAAAGGATATATTTCTAGGTATATATAAATTAGGTTTTTCTATCATATAGTAGTTAGGGCATAACTGACAATATGCAAATAGAAGTCGATATTTGTATGCAAATTGAACACACGAACTTTAAATCAAATACATATATATAAAGTATTTTAACATTTATACATATTTTGGGGTATTTATTGTGTAGATTATATGATACAAGATAGTGTATATATGTGATGATGAGTTGCTGTCGACTTATCTGTGATGAGATCCTGTCGACTCATGTAATGTTGAGAGAATTCCAGTAGCTTTTGTAGAGATCCTGTCGACTACTGAAATAAAAGTTGAAGTCCTGGTAGCTCTTGTTGTACTGTGTTGACCAAGAGGAACAGTCAGGATGTAGAGTTTTCCAGTACCTCTCTGCACCTTGGAAGACCTTTAAAAGTTCTCACAAAATACAGGCAGTCGTGGTCGAGGCAGAGTGGAAAGCTAGGGATATCCACACAAAAAACGAAGACACAGTTGCACTAAGAAAGTTCCGTTAACAGATAAAAGTTGAGCCGGGAGCGAAAGCTGGAGATAGAAGAGTCCTTACTAGTCTACATGGTGAATGAGGAGGACCTTGGTGACAACCGACGTGAGCTTCGCTGAGGGTGAATTAAACTAAACTGAACTGAACTGTCAAGTCCCTGTAAAAGTGATGTATTTATAGCTTAAAAGACGGGGGGGGGGGGGGGGGGGGGGGACCTTATGTGACAGGGGCGTTTGAGAAAGGGCGCCTTTACCTGTCCAGGTGTGAGAGGGGTCTCTGCATTCCACCACATGTGACAGTGTGGGTGGCCTGTCGTGGGAACTGTGAATCTACCTGATTTATGACTCCCATCTTTAGACTCTGTTGTTTTGGCAATACTATGCTCGATCTCTGCTTTAGCTCAACTTTTAAAACTATTACAGATTTTATTTATTTATCCACTTTGTACAAATAACATTACATAGGTGATGCAATGACACAGATTAATCATGCGCATAATTATTTATAGATGTGTTTCTATATACAACATGGCAATCTTATTACAAGTTATATAGACAGTATGGGGTTGTTGGTTTAAATTACCATATATATATACTTGATACACTATAAAAATAATAAAAAAACAGTACAACAACCACCATGAGAGGACACTCCCGCAAGAGGACACCTCTCTACAAAGGACAGTTTCTTTCACCAATTCAGTAGAACAACCTCCATGAGAGGACACTCCTGCTAGAGGACACCTCTCTACAAAGGACAGTTTCTATCACCAATTCAGTAGAACAACCTCCATGAGAGGGCACTTCCGATAGAGAACACCTCTCTACAAAGGACAGTTTCTTTCACCAATTCAGTAGAACAACCTCCATGAGAGGACACTCCCGCTAGAGAACACTTCTCTACAAAGGACAGTTTCTATCACCAATTCAGTAGAACAACCTCCATGAGAGGGCACTTCCGATAGAGAACACCTCTCTACAAAGGACAGTTTCTATCACCAATTCCGTAGAACAACCTCCATGAGAGGGCACTTCCGATAGAGAACACCTCTCTACAAAGGACAGTTTCTATCACCAATTTAGTAGAACAACCTCCATGAGAGGACACTCCCGCTAGAGAACACCTCTCTACAAAGGACAGTTTCTATCACCAATACAGTAGAACAACCTCCATGAGAGGGCACTTCCGATAGAGAACACCTCTCTACAAAGGACAGTTTCTATCACCAATTCCGTAGAACAACCTCCATGAGAGGGCACTTCCGATAGAGAACACCTCTCTACAAAGGACAGTTTCTATCACCAATACAGTAGAACAACCTACATGAGAGGACACTCCCGCTAGAGAACACCTCTCTACAGAGTTCATTCACCAAAATTAACATTTTTAGTATTTAGCACATCTTCGGTAAAATAACTCTTCTCCAAAGGATATTTTGGCTTTGCTACTAGACGTTATCCTTTAGAGAAAGGTAGTTCTACTGTATATAAAATATTTAATACCTCTCTGTCTGGTATGTTTCAAAACTCTGTTAATGTGTTCATTAAACTGTTTCAAATATCACATGTATATATGTTATATAAAAGTATTTTATTTAAAATTATATTTCATAGATTCAAATATTCTGTTTATATCTACCATCAGATGTTCCCTATATAAAACTGATCGTTGTTGTTTCCCGATGGCCGGCTCACACTATATGTAATTATGTAAATAGTTTTTTTTTCTTTTACTACCCGCCGTCAAGGTATTATTTCATTCTCAATTATGTTATCATATTAATTAAAGATAAATATTAATTAATATTTTTCAACGACTATAAAGCAATATCAAGAAACACACTCATGTACCCTTTAACAACCTAAGAAATTCTCATTTTTATATAATATATATATATATATATATGTGACCATATAGTGGTAATGATGTGGTGAGGTGAGAAATAATCACACGACGAGTTTGTAGAGCAATAATCCAGGCAGCCAGACGAGAGCGAAAAAGGTAGCGAGCGCGCTGTCCGCTGAACGACTGTTTTCCCTGTGTACACAACCGGGGGGCTAACCAGGATAGTCGCCAGGTGGTGACGGCCCCCCCCCCCCCTCAGGAATGTGGCCAAAAATGGTCGTAAGTTAGTTGTCTAAAGTGTCTCGCTTTAGCTGCTCATCTCTCTCTCGTTGGCTGTTGGTTTGTTTTATTAATCCTGGAAGAGCATATATTATGACATATATATATATATAGTAGAATCTATCACATGAGACTCTTAAACATGGCTAAACTTGGTGGTCTCTCCTGGAGATGGCCTCTTATCGGAGATTCTGTCATGTGAGACCAAGTGTTGTCTTTCAACCCAAACTGGGTATCTGATAAGAGATAACTTCCAGGAGATACCGGGTTTAGTCATTTTTAGTTTTGTTTTTGTTTTAGTTTAGTCATTTTTAGTTTTGTTTTTGTTTTAGTTTAGTCATTTTTAGTTTTGTTTTTGCTATGGTGTCTTATGGGAGTGTTTACTGTATTTGAAACCAGGTGTTGTCCTTTAGAGATATTTTGTTTTCCTCTGTATAGGTTAAAATGGATAGTAGTACTTGAAATGTTACTGTGTTGATATATGTACAAAGGCTGCTTCTGGCCTGACCCTATTTTGAGAAACCCCATTTGTTATCATAATTATCATTATTATCACAAAATACCATAAGTTGACATTCTGAAAAAGTGATATTTTTTTAATAAAAAAAAGTCGCGTGTGCTTTGTCGGAAATGGAGTATCAAGAATTGAAAGCACTTTTTCACAACCTCTGTTACATTTTGATAACTACATTCAACAAATGCAGGTTCAAAAATAAAATATTTCATCAACCAACCTTCATATTCACCAGATAGAGCTCCTAGCAACTATTTCTTATCCATAAATATAAAATTCAAAATTATAAATGCCTGATAATTATATATAATACATTGTTGTATATTCATTTTTCACTTGTACCAATCTACATTTCTGTCTCAACACTACTGATTATTGTTCTTTAAGGAACTGTACTTGTTCTCTATTGCTTGTATATAAGTTTATGACAAGTCTTTTCTTTCTTATTTCCCTCTATTTGATACTTTGTAAATAACATTGCTGATTATTGTTACTATTACTGCTGTATTCCTGTTTATGTACACCCTCTTCTACTCGGAGAATCTGTATAATACTAAAATATCTAAATAAATCATTTTTTTGTTGTTATTGACACAGTCAAAAAATTGAAAGGAAAGAAATTTGAAAATAGTTGTTGTCATTATGACTATTTTAGATAATCAAAGAGAAACGTTCAATTAAAAATTAGAGATGTTAAAAGAGTTGAGTAGGAAACACGGATTTACAAAGGAGAAGAGATTATAGAGAAGTAAAGGAATATATTTATATATAAAATTGAAGTATGTGGGCGCCATGGTGTGTGAAAGTTGAGGAGAAAGTGAGAGGAAAGTGAGGACGTACCTTTCAACCAACCTTCCAACGTCCGACTGCCGCCGTTTTTATCCGCTGACCTCCTTCTGGAACCTTTCCCTCTCGTCGGTGGTGGTTTCACTTTTTCCCCCTTGGGTGGTTCACGTCACTGTGGTCTCCTTCTGGTGGTTCATGTCACTGTGGTCTCCTTCTGGTGGTTCACGTCCCTGTGGTCTCCTTCTGGTGGTTCACGTCACTGTGGTGGTTCACGTCACTGTGGTCTGGTGGTTCACGTCACTGTGGTCTCCTTCTGGTGGTTCACGTCACTGTGATCTGGTGGTTCACGTCACTGTGGTCTCCTTCTGGTGGTTCACGTCACTGTGATCTGGTGGTTCACGTCACTGTGGTCTCCTTCTGGTGGTTCACGTCACTGTGGTCTCCTTCTGGTGGTTCACGTCACTGTGGTCTCCTTCTGGTGGTTCACGTCACTGTGGTCTCCTTCTGGTGGTTCACGTCACTGTGATCTGGTGGTTCACGTCACTGTGGTCTCCTTCTGGTGGTTCACGTCACTGTGGTCTCCTTCTGGTGGTTCACGTCACTGTGGTGGTTCACGTCACTGTGGTCTGGTGGTTCACGTCACTGTGGTCTCCTTCTGGTGGTTCACGTCACTGTGATCTGGTGGTTCACGTCACTGTGGTCTCCTTCTGGTGGTTCACGTCCCTGTGGTCTCCTTCTGGTGGTTCACGTCACTGTGGTGGTTCACGTCACTGTGGTCTGGTGGTTCACGTCACTGTGGTCTCCTTCTGGTGGTTCACGTCACTGTGATCTGGTGGTTCACGTCACTGTGGTCTCCTTCTGGTGGTTCACGTCACTGTGGTCTCCTTCTGGTGGTTCACGTCACTGTGGTCTCCTTCTGGTGGTTCACGTCACTGTGGTCTCCTTCTAGTGGTTCACGTCACTGTGGTGGTTCACGTCACTGTGGTCTCCTTCTGGTGGTTCACGTCACTGTGGTCTCCTTCTGGTGGTTCACGTCACTGTGGTCTCCTTCTGGTGGTTCACGTCACTGTGGTGGTTCACGTCACTGTGGTCTCCTTCTGGTGGTTCACGTCACTGTGGTCTCCTTCTGGTGGTTCACGTCACTGTGGTCTCCTTCTGGTGGTTCACGTCACTGTGGTGGTTCACGTCACTGTGGTCTCCTTTTGGTGTTTCACGTCACTGTGGTCTGGTGGTTCACGTCACTGTGGTCTGATGGTTCACGTCACTGGGGTCTCCTTCTGGTGGTTCACGTCACTGGGGTCTCCTTCTGGTGGTTCACGTCACTGTGATGGTTCACGTCACTGTGGTCTCCTTCTGCCTGGATGG
>CP092883.1:3002094-3077903 GCA_030710605.1 Cordylochernes scorpioides | reverse complement strand
ACCCAAGATAGTGGACATTGCTGCTACTGTGATAGAGATGCATGGAGACATCTGAGTCTCTTCATTGGACACGACAACAACAACAACAAGCTCCTATGTAAATTATAATTCGGCAGTTGTCCAGTTCAGGGTGGTTCTCCCGCTGATCTCAGAGTAGCTCCACCACCAGGGTCCTCCATTGTCGGTGTCTCTCCATCCCTGGTTCTCTCAGACAGCTCTCTCCTCTTCTCTTTACAATAGATATCATTTCTTTCGTTATTTCAGCACCATAGATTGGATATAAGCGATGTTTCTCTCCCCAGTTCCCAGTTCTGTAGCCTTTACTGAACTTTGTCACCAACCCATCTCACGTAAGAACAATGTGAGAAATAATGAAAAAATATTATTTCTGTGCACGCAAGCACAAAAGCCACAAGAAATTTGTATTAAAAAAGAGAGAGAGAGAAGATATGTAGATATAAAAATATATCATGGAAAAAATTAAGGAAGTGGAAAGTACTTGATGTCGCCAGTCGTCTGTTTTTTCTTTTTTAAAGAGACAGATGCAATTTTGTTCACACTTGATTATCTCGTGTGTCTTCAATAAAGGTCACTGTAATATCTTTCAGAGTTATTGTCTGAATCCCGATATACATGGTAAAAGGTACAACTTCCTTAAGTTTTGTCCATGAGTGTATATTGGTTATCTCGTGTGTCTTCAATAAAGGTCACTGTAATATCTTTCAGAGTTATTGTCTGAATCCCGATATACATGCTAAAAGGTACAACTTCCTTAAGTTTTGTCCATGAGTGTATATTGATTATCTCGTGTGTCTTCAATAAAGGTCACTGTAATATCTTTCAGAGTTATTGTCTGAATCCCGATATACATGCTGAAAGGTACAACTTCCTTAAGTTTTGTCCATGAGTGTATATTGGTTATCTCGTGTGTCTTCAATAAAGGTCACTGTAATATATTTCAGAGTTATTTTCTCAATCCCGATATACATGCTGAAAGGTACAACTTCCTTAAGTTTTGTCCATGAGTGTATATTGGTTATCTCTTGTGTCTTCAATAAAGGTCACTGTAATATCTTTCAGAGTTATTGTCTGAATCCCGATATACATGCTAAAAGGTACAACTTCCTTAAGTTTTGTCCATCAGTGTATATTGGTTATCTCGTGTGTCTTCAATAAAGGTCACTGTAATATCTTTCAGAGTTATTGTCTGAATCCCGATATACATGCTGAAAGGTACAACTTCCTTAAGTTTTGTCCATGAGTGTATATTGGTTATCTCGTGTGTCTTCAATAAAGGTCACTGTAATATATTTCAGAGTAATTGTCTCAATCCCGATATACATGCTGAAAGGTACAACTTCCTTAAGTTTTGTCCATGAGTGTATATTGGTTATCTTGTGTGTCTTCAATAAAGGTCACTGTAATATCTTTCAGAGTTATTGTCTGAATCCCGATATACATGCTGAAAGGTACAACTTCCTTAAGTTTTGTCCATGAGTGTATATTGGTTATCTCGTGTGTCTTCAATAAAGGTCACTGTAATATCTTTCAGAGTTATTGTCTGAATCCCGATATACATGCTGAAAGGTACAACTTCCTTAAGTTTTGCCCATGAGTGTATATTGGTTATCTCGTGTGTCTTCAATAAAGGTCACTGTAATATCTTTCAGAGTTATTGTCTGAATCCCGATATACATGCTAAAAGGTACAACTTCCTTAAGTTTTGCCCATGAGTGTATATTGGTTATCTCGTGTGTCTTCAATAAAGGTCACTGTAATATCTTTCAGAGTTATTGTCTGAATCCCGATATACATGCTAAAAGGTACAACTTCCTTAAGTTTTGCCCATGAGTGTAGATAATAATTGTTAATAAGCCACTGTGCAGTAGGTCTAGTGACTGGTCATACTTGGATCAATGAGTTTTCGATCAGAATTGGTGAAATAGAGAACCCAGCGTGGCGTCCTCTTTGTTTAATCTGACATTGATGAAATCATTGAACACATTCTTTTTGATATATTGCGAGGATCTTTGTGAATACAGGAACATCTCGAAAATTATTCTATAAATAGAACATGTATATCAGTCACATTGTAAAATCTTTCATATTTTAAAAAATCTTGAACATTCAAAGCATCCTTTTCGCTTTCTTGGAATAGTCAAACACAATCCCAGACTCAGAATAGAAAAATAAAAAAATATTATTGTTAAAAATCTTGAAGAAAACCTAGCTATTGTCCCATTTAGTAGGATTCTATCCATCACATATTTATTTGCATATTCACTCATGGACAAAACTTAAGGAAGTGGAAAAATTCTTTGATTTCACCGGTCGTCTATTAGTTTTGAAGGAGACAGAATGGACAGGCATTATCTCAAAGACCAAATTATGTGAATCCCTAGAAGCTTCCTTGAATATAAAAGAAAAATGTGTTTTTTTTTTAATCCAGAAAAATGTTTTTTTTTAGCTATTATCCCTGTTTGCGCCTAGTTATGTAAATAACTTGCTAGGCTGCATTGATTTATAATCATGTAAATTTTTATTTCTTTCTTTTAATTATGTAAATATATATGTATATGAAATAAGTGAAAGATTCAATAAAGTGAGTCAGTTAGCTAAAACGAGTGAGGCGTCCTTCCTCTATTAAAACAGCTTGCTACATCGCATTCTTGCGAAGGGACAACATTCTCGGTAGTCAATCCGCCGGTCTGGTCTCGTAAAGTACAGTCATCAATAAGCTCTGCCACATATCGTCACTCACCTGAGACCAGACTATTTAGGCTGAAGGAGCGAAAGGAAGTCCTGGCTAACATTGTCAGGAACCAAGCTCCAACAATCCCTATATTTATAAAATTCAACGTATGTATATATCCCAATATTATAACCTCTGTAAACTCTTTAGGACAAAATAATAAAGCCTCCGAGGTTTCGTTTCTTTCTTTAAAACGTTTAATAAAGCTTGAGCTTTATTAAACGTTTTAAAGAAAGAAACGCAACCTCAGAGGCTTTATTATTTTGTCCTAAAAAGTATGTATATATGTTTGTCGGCTATGCAATTCCTCAACACGTAACTAATCTGATTGAAATTTTAACAGAATATCGAGTTGTATCTGGAAAACCTTGAGTCTAATTTCCAGGTCTCTATCTCGAATATTATTGGAGTTATTTACACATTTGCCAATTTCATTCACAACCAGCGCTCCACTGCGGTAACTGAGAGAATTACGTTAAGGACATGTACAGTGACCGAAGTCGGAGATAGGTTTCGGTTTTGACAGGAAACCTAATGTACCTCAAAGACAAGATGATTAGTAATACAATTTTCAAATATCATTGTAAAACTTTACATTTTTATATTTTAATGAATATTATTTGACAAAAATAAAGTAAAACCCAGGCATTGCCTGAGTCATTCAGCAAGTTATGTATAAAACAAACCTTTGTAATGGTGAAAAATCGACAATATTAGAATAGAAGGTGGATTCGAGAAAGATAAAAAAAAGGTAAAAATGGTTTATAAAAAAAGAGTAAGAGAGGTTGAGATAAGAAAGTGGCAAATAGACAAAGCAGACCTTGGCAGACAGCGCGGGGTGACAACGTTCTAGTTAAAGTATCGTCGGCGACATCTCTTTGTTCCTGTGGAACCTGGCGATGCTCCAGTCCGATCCTTGTCGATGTTGTTTGATGGATGCCGTCTTGGCTTTTTTAAAGTAGTTTCGGCTCTTTTTACATCTCCTTACTCAATACAGATCTGAGAAGAAACAAGCAAGTAAGCCCTGGTTGAAATTGTGTTTCATTCTACTTTTACAACTCTGAACACTAGGATTTTCCTGGAAAATCTCTTAAAGATTTCTTGAAAAAAGCCATGGTCCACCTGTGCTGTGTGAGCAGAAGAGCTTAAATTGACTTGTTCCATTATATGTATGTTCCATATGTAAATACCTGTTTTCTTTCCTCTTTTCGCTCTCCATTTCTCCCACCCATATTTCCAAAAAAAAAAAAAATGTTTTTTTCCAAATTCATATTCTTATTTTCCATAGGATTATTCAAATAATAATCTGTATATATTTACCATGTGTATATAATCTTTCTCCATTTTTACCCCTTTGTATATTTCCCACTTTTATAGGTTTCTCCGTCTTGTAACCCCAAGGAGAATCCTCTGTAAGACCTGTGTGTCTTAATAAAGGTTTTTGTGTGTGTGTGTGTTTCATTCTACTTTTAATCACTCTGAAAAACAACGATAACATCTACCGTTAAAAAGAAACAATAAATATGCACTTTCTATTGATTTGCATATTTACGGACTCGGGTCAGTGACAAAGTCACAATACAAGATTAGGAAATTCCTCGTAGGAATCCTCTCGTAGGATGTTTTATGGAATCCAAGCTGTGTCCCTGTACTGATGAGGGCCATAGACAGAAACCATGGTATACATGTTATTGACTTTTTATCTGAATTTAGCAAAACTGGTGTGTTATGGTTTATTTTTTTATCATCAGCTATAAAGTTTTTTACTTGGGGTGAAAAACAATGCATTGTTTTAATGCATATTTAAAGGGAGAGGTACCTCTTTTTACTACAAGTTATATATAAACTTGTATATAAACGATATATTTTTAACAATGGAAATTAAAAAATAAATAAATGAAAGCTTTCATGGTAAATTCACTTTGTTACAGGTTTACATCAAAGAAACGTGAACTATTCCAATATCTTAGGACTGTTTCTATGTAAAATTTTAAAAAAATATTGTGAAGAAGAAATATAATTTATTATTTAATTTAATTATTTAATCAAAATACACCTATCCCCCGATTTACACGGTACTTGTTTTACACGTTTTCGCTTTTACACGGTTTTCCAAATAAGTTTTTTTTTTGTTTTTATCGCACTATACTAAATGCTACTGTGATTGAACACATGCGCCGTGTACACATCTCACGAGGAATTCCGAGCTTATGTGCTGACTACATATTTTAACCTGTCAATGCATTTTATTTTTATTTCTGTGTACACCTATCCCCCGATTTACACGTTTTTCTCAGGAACGTATCTACCGTGTAAATCGGGGGATAGGTGTATTTGAAACAGATTTTTTATTTGTAAAACCATCATTTAGTTACCTAGTTTGCTTGCTCGATATTCTCTAGCTGTAGATAGTGGGGTTGGTTTGTTAATAATTGTCGACTGGTCGTGGTGACGTCATCAATAAATACTTTCATACCTCCAGATAGATATACAAAGACTTGATTTTTACGCTACAATATCATAGCTAATGTATTTATATTCTTGTTTTTGACGTGACAACGTCTTAAATTAGGTTGCGGCTGGGAGTCACTTATGAAAAAGTGTAACGCCCGGTAACGTTACGATGAGTCATCGAACGAGAGTGTTTTTACTTGTGCAATTCTTATTTTCATTCAATTCCTTGTTCCTATTGTGCAATTTAATTATATTCATATCAATAAATATTCTACCGTTGTCACGTAAAATCTTCGCCCGTAAAACCGACTTTACAGGCAACCATTGTTCTTTTTTTATTCTAATATTTTATCAACCTTTTTATAAACGTTTATTGTCTTTTGACTTACTTTACCAATAATCTTTCTATCTTAAAAAAAAAGAGTGATAGTAGGTCACACTGGAAGCGTCAAAAGAACAATAAACGTTTATAAAAAAATTAATGAAATCTTCAACTTAAATTAAATCAAAATCCAACCTATGCAATTTTATGGTGTTCTCTATAATATTGAGGGATATGGATAGCTTGCATCTCCTAATTTTGCCTTTGTTGTTGTTGTAGTGTCCAATGAAGAACCTCAGATGCCTCCATACATCTCTATCACAGCAGCAGCAATGTCCACTATCTTGGGTGTGTAAAGCTGCTGCTCTGGGTCTAAGTCAATTTTCTGTTGTTGTCGTGTCCAATGAAGAACCTCAGATGTCTCCATGCATCTCTATCACAGCAGCAGCAATATCCACTATCTTGGGTGTGTAAAGCTGCTGCTCTGGGTCTAAGTCAATTTTCTGCAAGGCTGCGGCCATTGCTGGGCATGAGAATATGTGAGTAGGTGTTAGTTCCACACCAGGACAGTTGTTGCTTTTTTGCCTTTAAATAATAAAAATAAATAAAAAATTATATAAATATATATGAGTAATAGTTACCTAGAAATTATCCGAAAATTGCAATTATTACTGTACAAAGTTCATCTTGATATTGTACATAGAAGTATATGTCCGTTGAAGAGCAGAAATTTGCTCGAAAACTTGCGCAAATCAAAATTAAAAGAAACCCTTTACCTTAATATTTTTTCTTTTTCGAATAAATATATATAAGAGGAGTAAAAAAGCTGCTAAGCAAAATATAACAAAAGTAAAAACAGGTCGGTAATATACAGTACATATCCCTTTAAGTGAAAAATTTGCATAACGGAACTTTCACCATCGTTACATATTGGCAATTCCACCAGGTGGCAAATATGTTAATGATACAATTCCTCATTTAAAGTTCATATCTACTAAATATTTTTTAAATTCAGAGATATATTAAAGTGGTGTTCTCTCTCATATATATTAAAACATTATCTACCTTATAAAAAAAACATATAATTACGTTAATATATATAGCAATAAAAAATATATCATTAATATATTCAATACCGTTTCCATAATAGCAACTTCCCCCCTCTCCCCCTTCGAAAAAATATTTTTATTAAATAATTTATGATATAGAGATATAGAAATGTAATTTTAAAAACATAAGATGCGCATTTCAAAAACCGCAATTTTTTTTAAATAGCCAACTCTTCTTTGACAGTGTTGCCGATTTGTAAGTTAAGAAAAAAAAAAGAACTCATAGATGATCTTTTAGAAATGCGTGGTGCGTGACATTATTATATTTTTTGTTGATAAATTATTCGATAAAAAATGTTTTTAAATTTCCTAAATTACATACCCTCTGTTATATAAATTTTGGATTTAGATTTATATAGCGCACGATACATTTTTAAAAGATTTAATTTATATTTCACATTATATATTTTATTATTTATTACCCATATATTACGCAGAGTTAAGAAGGTAACAGGTGCTGCTCAGTTTTCCCAATCCTGAATTTAAAACATCACAGAGCAGAATAAAATCAAATTTATTGATTAACAAAATCACCCTTTCAATTTTTTTTCAGAGAACACCATCTGATTTCAATGAGGGGTGAATACCTGAAATGCACTTTCTGTGGATCAGGAATAACAATGGATATATTGCACTACTTATTTGATTGTGCTGCTCTGTCTGAGGAAAGACGAAAACTAAATGATAAAACGGGGCAACTTTGTCCTTCATTTCTGGCACTAATTAATGAAATATCAAAGAATAGGTATATAGCGGTGGCGATATTCCACAGGATTATATCCCGGAAAAAGGCCACACAGTGTTCTCCCCATCCCTTGTGAACTGGCGAATCCTGTATAGGGCGAGAGGCCCTAAATAAAGGCTTTGTTGTTGTTGATTAACAAAATCTAATTTTATAATTGAGGTTCTCTCTTTTTTTTTTTAAATCACCCTACGTATTGCTTTCAAAAATATCAGCAAACAAATCTATGGCAATAGCTTACTATAAATTTTTTAGATCATCATTATGTAAGAACCAGTCAACAATTGAATGACTTTGAGATGAAGAGTAAAGCCAGTTCAATTTCTATGTAAATAACACAATTATTACCTTACCCAATTGGGAGAATCTGTATGTGGTAAGTTCCTAATAAAGGCTTTTGTGTGTGTGTGTGTGTGATTCTCTAGCTTTTGTAATTTTAATAAAAATTCAATATATACAGTAGAACCTCCCTTTAGCGGACACTCCGCTACACACCTCTCTACAAAGGACAGTTTTCATTTGCAAAATTACCATTTTTACTATTTAACAACTCTTACGGTAAGAGGACACCTCTCCCTAAAGGACACTTTGGTTCTGCAATTAGGTGTTGTCCTTTACAGGGAGGTAGCTCTACTGTATCAACTCTCTGGTAAGAGGACACCTCTCCCCAAACTTTGGCTCTGCAATTAGGTGTTGTCCTTTACAGGGAGGTAGTTCTACTGTAGCAACTCTCTGGTAAGAGGACACCTCTCCCAAAACTTTGGCTCTGCAATTAGGTGTTGTCCTTTACAGGGAGGTAGTTCTATTGTAGCAACTCTCTGGTAAGAGGACACCTCTCCCTAAAGGACAGTTTGGCTCTGCAATTAGGTGTTGTCCTTTACAGGGAGGTAGCTCTACTGTATATAGTTTTCAGGTTTAACAACGAAAAAAGCACTTTGATTTTAATTGAAACTTTTAAAGTTCAATTTAAACTTTTTTTTAAGTAAAAAGAGAGTTAATTACAATTTATTTGACGCTGATTCCCCCCTCCCCGAATTTGCATAATTGGTAAACTGAATATGAAAAAGAGAATAGGGAAAGTTTGGTTCATTAGTGGTGAACTTTCATAGCGATTTCACCAATCCAACAGATCAAAGCTACAACTGTTGTATTGTACATTATACTTATACTAGCCGAATGACCCGGGCAACGCCCGTGTTTTACCCGATTGAATGTTTTGATTCAAATACTATTTGTTACAATTATAAATTGGCGCCTTAAATAATTGCATATGTTAGTTAATAACTATAGCCTATGTGTTTTATCTGTCTATGTACTGTTGGCTTCCGTAGGTGTCTCTTACTGGGAAAAAGAAAGAGAGGATTCCATTTGGTTATTATCTAATATATGCATTTATTTGGGGAGCGACCCGCTCCAACACAATAGTTACAAAGACGAAATAGCGAGTGGGGGGGGGGGGGGGCAAAGGTGGCGTGACCGTAGCCAACCAATAGGAGGGCGCCATTCCAAAAAAAAAAAAAAGCAAACGGTGACAGAGATGAAAACTGACTGATTGATTAGGAGATGAGGAATGACGCTCGTAACTGTATATAGAATAATACATGTCTGTACTTGGATTCTTGGTGTTTAACGTAACTATGTAAATATATTTCTGTAATTGTAGACATTTTACACATTGGTGAACCTTTCCAGCCAATATAATCCACCAGATCTAAGCTACAACTGTTGCATTGTATATTATGTTTACATAGTATAGTATCTGTACTTGTAGGTTTATTCTTGGTGATGGTGTTTAACGAATTATACTAAGTCAAATCTTTAAAAAATCTTTTTCATTTTTATTTGACTAATTGATGAATTCCATCCTCTCTATGATTATGGTGTCGCTGGAGACCCACTGGCGATTCTCCACCAAACTCTGCAGCGCTGGTAGAGGCGCCATGTTCTTTGTACATAGTTAATATAATCCATATTATCTCTTTTTTTAAATAGTGCAGACTGTTCAATTTGCATGTATTGATAAGATGTCAATAAAATTATTTTAATTGTCTATGATTAAAAAGATGCATTAAATATAATTAGATCTAAACCTATTATACATGTTTCAAATATTGTTGGTTAAAAAATTCGAAACTCTTTTAAAGGCGTAAGATTCTTTTTGATATTAAACAATTTCTACTGTCCTTACTGCAATGGAAAAATTAAAGGGAGGGCCTGGCTCATCAGTGGTGAACCCTCTCAGCGGTTTCGCCAGTTTAATATACCATACCGCTGTTATATTGCATTTTTGGTAACAATTTATTCCGCCTTCTACATGCTAACAGGTAAGCATTTTAAGGCTCGATATAATATATTGCATTTTTGGAACTTCCTTTTATAGTGATACTGTTGATAGACTCTTTGAATGGGTATTTTAGAAGAACTATGGACATAAGCTTAGAGGACAGTAGAATTACATACATTTATAAATATATAATATGCTTCGAGCAATCGCTCTTCCGCAAATATCAAATTGTTTCTTTTATTAGAACATTTATAATATGATGCACTAGCGCGCCATCTGTTATCAAAATTCGAAACTCTTTTAAAGGCGTAAGATTCTTTTTGATATTAAACAATTTCTACTGCCCTTACTGCAATGAAAAAATGGGCAGTAGAAATTGTTTAATATCAAAAGAATCTTACGCCTTTAAAAGAGTTTCGAATTTTGATAACAGATAGCGCGCTAGTGCATCATATTATAATTGTTGGTTAAGTATTATTTCATAGTTTAATCTTTTTGTTTATATTCTCACGTAGTAAATTTTCACGATGACACTGCAATTTATTTAATACAAATTAAAATTGATAAATCACAAGAGAAGCAATGAGGGAAGTTTCCGCAGAATAATAAAATATGTAAATATTATAACAAAGTATTTATTAATTTTTATTATTTTTATTAACAGAGTGTGTAATTTTTTTATGAATATATTTTACTACTCTGTAAACTTCCCTCGTGGCTTATCCTTTGTTTACCATTCATTTGTTTGTCCTTGCCTGAAATGAATTATTGTCTCCTCTTGAAGTTTTTGTCTTCCCTAATTTTTCACGTGGCAATATCAAATGTATAATCTGTGTACATTAAATAAAAAATACTTTTCTACATTATATTAATAATGTAGAAAAATAAAAAAAAGGTCTTTTTTATTTTGGTTCTAAAAATGTCCTTTAGTTAACTGTATATAAATATAAAAAAGGCCATAATTCGACAACTATATATAGAAAATGTAAATAATAAAACACGAATGTTTATTTTACACATAAAACTAAAACTTTTTCTGTTCTTACTGCGAAAAAAAAAATATTGGGAGGGTTCACCACTGATGAGCCAAGCCCTCCCAATATATATATTTTATCATCGCAGTAAGAACAGTAGAAGTTTGTTTAATGCGTAAAAGAAACATTCATGCTTTATTATTTCCATATTTACTCTATTAATATATATAGTCACGACCGTCTTTCCTCCTCGGCCGGCCGCCTCTGTCACGGATGCGCGCGCACAGGGAGGTCACGTGCTCGCCGGCAGCCAATAAAAATTAAAAAAAAAACTCCCTCGAGCAGGATTTGAACCAGCGACCTAAGGATCACCGTTGTAACATCTACAGTCGGGTAAAACACGGGCGTTGCCCGGGTCATTCGGCTAGTATATAAATACTAGCGAATATACTCGGCTTCGCCCGGTTTTAACCCGAGTAAAAGTTTGCCTAACGAACATTTGTCAAAACGATTCTAGAAAAACATCCAATCCACCTATATATATAGATTTATAAACGTATATAAATATTGTTATATGCGTTTAAATATATTTTTGAAACATACTTTTTTGGAAAATATTTATTAAATTTTAAATAAGATATTTAAATATATATTAATTTTGAAATGCCAAGTTTTTTTACAACGTCATTGGAATATTATATTACTAAATTATCAAATTAAATATTAAATTTATTATACTGGGAACACATTTTAGCATTTTTACAATTTATAAATGTAATTTCACCAGATAGCGCGAGAGGCGCTGCCTGCGAGTGAAAGTAGAAAATTTGCAAATAAAATTGCCACGAATATTTATTTCAAATCAAATTCAAACCAGAAACCTTCCCAGTAGTATAGTAAATAACTTCCTAAAGTTTCACGGCGATTGGATAATCTTACCTTTTAAAAACATTCATCGTGTAAACAAACTAACATTCATCGTGTAAACAAACTACGTGTAAAATTATTAACCAATCAAATTCATTTATCGTCGCGACCAGTGCTGCGCCAAGCGGTAAAAGGCTGGAACTAATGCTTTATGGTTTTACATTTAAAAAAAGTATATTAACCTTTTTAGTTTTTTGAATAGCCTATATGTTAAACGAAATCTTCAGCTACCTACATGCGAAATTTCATAATGATTGATTTAGTAGATTTTGCGCAACTCGATAACAAACATTGATTTTGGATTTCATTTTTATAGATATAAAGGATATATATTTAATTTTTATTAATTTGCCATTGATTGTTTTATAAATATATTCACATAGAGATACAACAAAACATATTCTAAAAATATATGCAAAATTCCATATTGGGTAATTTATTTACAAAATGATATATAAAAATTTACCAATATATGCTTTTGCTCTGGTAAATATAATGGATTATTAGCTCGTTTAGTTTAAATTTAGATATTTCCAATTGAATGTAAAATAATATTTATTTAATTAGAAAGAATAATTCACAAATTTGCCTTTGATAGCTTTCGAACATTAACATTGCATTGGTCGATGAAATAAATATAAAGTGTAACTCTATTCATGATAAATTGTGAAAAAGTATTAAAATTACAATTATATTCTCACAATGAGTATATTTTTATTTAAAAAAACGCTAGCTTTCAAGCGTTAATCGCTCTTCAACGGGCTTACTATAATATCGACTTTATCCCACCAGAAATATTTACAAAAAAAAAACAAACAAAAAAAACAATATTATATAAAGTCAATATTATAGTAAGCCCGTTGAAGAGCGATTAACGCTTGAAAGCTAGCGTTTTTTTTAAATAAAAAGATACTCATTGTGAGAATATAATTGTAATTTTAACAAAGTGTAACTAATTAGAATTGGTGTAATTTTATTTAAACATCATTAAAACTGGCTAAAATATAGATAATTTTGGATATATATTTGTGACATAATTTGTATTTATTTATTTATGTAAAATATTTAATCATTCTTTGATTTTTCTTCATAGTTAGGCAGTCGGCAACACTGTACTTTCTTTTCTTTTTGTAATTTTGCATAAGTTTGTTTTGTTTATATATTTTGTTTAACCTTGTTGTAATTAAATTAAATATTAAAACACAAAGTATTGTGACTATCCTTTATTTCTAAATAGGAAACGTTACAATATTAATATTAGGGTATTTATCTTTAAAAAGAAATTTGATTAAAAATATTAATCGAACGATTAAATATTTTAGACGAAAATTATCTCAAGAAAAAAATTATAAATATTAAATTAGTGTAAGTGTGTGTGTATGTATTTGTGAAATTTTTATTTTAATTATTTAAATAATTAATAATTATTAAAAATTTTGTTATTACACCAATAGGTGATTTTTAATTTATTAAATACATCATAAATATTTTTTAAATATATAATTTTAAGAATTTCATTTTAAAAATATTAAAATCGCATTATTGTACATGTATTTGGTAAATTCAGATTTTATATATAATTGTTTAATAATTGTTGCAGGGAAATTCAATTTTACATTAATGCAGCTTTATTAAATTAAACAAATTTATTATTCAAATACAATGAGAGAGGTTAAAATAAACTAACTAAAAATGCGAGAAAAGTTTAGCCTTTACTTTAAGCCATTACCTTTTTAAAAACAAATAACTACTTGGTCAAAACATATTTCACAGATTTGTTTTACTAATCTCAACAATAAATAATAATTATTATTGATTTTTTGTTGTGTTATCACCTATACATTTTTATTTATTAAATACATTATTAATATAATTTTACTATATATAAATTTAAAATTTCACTTTTAAAAATATTAAAATCGCATTATTGTGTGCGAGAGAGAGAGAGATTGAGAAAATGAACATTTATATAGTGATATTAGCCGAAATAAAAAATTGTGTTTTTGAATTGCTCTATATTTATATATTTTGAAAATATATATCAAACGTTAAAATAGATATAATCAATATTTATTTTGCAATCAAATTGACTAAATGCCAAAGATTACCTTCTAAATTTGCCCATCATTAACTTAACCTACAACACGACCAGCATACAATCCTAGAAACAAAAATATAAAAAATAAAATAAAAAAGATTTGTGCGGCAACCATCATTTCAACTCCACGTGACCGATGCTCCAATTAAAAGTGATCAGACGAAATCACGCACAATCGTCTGCGGTGGGAATGGAATGCTAAGAGAGGGAGGCCGGTTTTCCAGATCTAAGCATTTAGAGAAACGAAATGTAGAAAAGAAAAAAAAGGCCCCCATGTTTATGAATTTTATGGAAGATAATTAAACCAAGCGAAGGATTATTTAAAAAAAAAAGAAAGAAAGAAAGGTGGGGGAGCAATGCCGTATAATTAAGTAAAGGATGTTTCTCGTAATGACCCCAAGCGAGTTAGGCTTATCACTCCCCTAATGACACAAGCTGACAGTGATATATCATGTGGAATTATACAAAGCGTATAAAACGGGGCCGATTAAAGCAGTAATTGGAGTGGGGAGCGTGACTTAGACCTCATATTGAAACGTGCCCCAACCCTTCTCTTTCTCTCCTTCACAGATGCAACAAATCCTTCCGAGCCATCCCAACAAAAAGGACTACAACCCAAAGCTGTTTGTTTTCCCATTAATTGAACTGTGAGACTGCTATTAAATGAATTTATTGATGTTACGAGAAAATTCGTGAGGGGATTTCATATAACTAGATTATGATGAAAAAGATGGCTTTTTTCATCATCTTTTGCCCCCTTTTACTTCCCTCCGATTTGTTCTCCACCCTTTTTTAAGGGTGTTTAAATTTGATTAAAGATCTGCAACTTTTCTATGAGATCTTCTCGCATAAAAAAAAACAAGTCGTTATTCACTGGTTTTCTGGGGAATGCGGAGAAATAAATGGCGTGAATTTCCATCCAGAAGATCGTGCGGTTCTCCCATTAATTTCTGAGATAAATAAAAATATTTTCGCTCGCTGCAATTATTCTATGATTACCCGGGTAGCCAAGTTAATTTTTCATTTGAAATTATTGCGATTGTGCTTATTTTTTCACTCCATTTTCATCAATTTACATCATAATGCAATATTTCGAGGCTGTACTGTAATTTGCGGTAACATTCCTTTTGCTATTGTTGCTCATTTTGACGGGAAAAAGAAATTGCCGATCAAAGAAAAATAATTTTGATATTCAAAGATATAATACGATTACACCAACTATCAAATAAATATATTTTAAAAGTAACATTTGAAAATGTATATAAAATCTTGAATATTTTGAAGAATTGCCGCTTTTTATTTAAGAAGAAAAAGTAATTTCCATAATTTTGTGACCATACTTCGCTAAAATAAAAATACTAATTAGCAGTACATTATTATTTATAAATATTTTATTCTCTTGATACAAACACCATTTATTTCATAAATATTTTACCTTTTTGATTTGATTAAGTACACTTTTTAAAGTTTAAAACGACATTTTATTGTATAATATCAACGTTTTAAAGTTTAATAGCGAATATTTTAAGATTTAGTAACAAAATTATCTAAGTGTAGCAGCGAACTTTCAAAGTTTAACATAGAAGTTGCACACACAAAAATATAAAACCACATTTAATGCAAAATAACATTTTATAATTAAAATTAGTATTACAAATAAAATAACAATATTTTGAATTTAAATGATAACATTTTCCTCTTAAATTGAAATTTTCTAAATGAAACCCCCCTTTCTATTTAGTTACCTTTTCCATCAATTTTATTATTAAAACTCATACTATAATTTAAATGCGATATAATATTTTTTTAAACCAACATATGTCAAGTCTAAACGAGTTTATGGGATAAAAAAAGGCATAAAATACACTATATAGGAAAGCTTTATTGAGTAATTCCAATTCAAGAGGAAATTTGTTGACTTTGCTTAGAATTATTAATGAAACTGATTCCAATAATTATTAATTAAACATTATATTTATTGATTTACAAGAGAGAGAACAAAATATAAAAGGGAAACTAATATTAAACAAAGGAACTTTTTCTCTGTTTCGGTTAGCGCCTATTTACCTGTGAGCTTACACACACTATGTGGAACAATTAATTAATATATATACAACAAAAATATTAATATTTAACTTCAAATATTATTATTTAATTTCATGAAGGTAATTTAAAATTAAATTACGGTTGTTATTTTACAATAAAATGTGGTTTTATAAATTTAAAAGTCATTATGGAACTTTGTCGTTGTTAAACTTTATAATTTTGTTGACTTAATATGTGTGTGTAAAATTCAAAATAATCATAATCAAAAATGCTCTAAAAATTTCTTTATGGAAATAAAAATGACCTTATTGAATTCGAAAATGCCTTTAAATTTTTTTAAAATGGCATATAAAATTTATAATGATATTACAAGATTCATTTTACACAGCAAACTAAAACTGATAAAAAATTCATATAAATATTATTGGAAAATTTGCCGGGAGGAAATTAATCCATGGAAGCAATGTTCGCCTCACCGGTCAATAGATGGCGTCAGATTCTGACGTTTATTTTGACGGGAGAGGCGACCATTGCTTCCATAAATATTATTTTATACAATGATACATAAAATAAAAAGCGTTTAGCCTCAAATATTAAGATAATTATATCTTTTTAACGCCACACTCGAGATAGCACACTTTATAAATATATATATATATATAAGAACATTTTTTAACAGAAATGATTTTTAAATATCAGTTATTTTTCTGTTTAATAATAGCTTGTGATTATTTAAAAAATAATATATATATCATTTCAGTCTCGTTATTATAACACATTTAAAAAAAGGTTTAAAACGTTTAAAGTGCGCTGAATATCATTTTAAAATATTTTCATTCAATTATCTCGGAAAATAAAATTTACTAATTACTCTTTTGCAACATATATCGTCATCGTGTTTACATGCGACTGTAAAATTTCAGCCGAAGTTTCAAAAGATTTGTGGACAAACGCAGTGAGTATATAATATGTTTAAAATATATATTTATATATCAAATTATAGCATTGATTTACAACCTATATTTTATTTATATTAATATTTTTTAAAAATCTTATTTCATATCATCGATTAGTCTTCTGCCTTTTATATATATATAAAAAAAAACATTGAATTATTTAAATTACCTTAAAAAATTAACACATATTCAAATAATGTAATGTAAAAAATAATCCACTAATATAATGAATAGTAAATTATTTAAATCTCACTCTTTTGAAACTGAAATATCAAATTAATTATTGAAAAAAACCTGTTAATGCCTTTTTAAAACTCAACTCTATATTTCAAAATGTTTTTAAAAGTATTTAGAATTAATAAAAAAAAAGAAGAACTATTCATATACATTATATAATTTTAATTATTTTAATATATAAAACGTTATAAAATTTGTAATATTAAATTCTCATATAAATGATACCTTTAAATATATATTATAATTATTATTTAATTTTTTCTATTTCATTTAATTCCACAAATATTTAATTCGATTATGATATCATTTAATTCATTTTTTTTATCACAAATCACAAATCACAAAGTTAATATTTATTCAATTACATCATATATGTTTTAAAGCATTCCAAGCTCCCATTATCTTTAACCAAAAGATATAAAAAGAATGAAATTTCAGGATATTGAATAAAACCAACGTTACAATAAGTTAGAAGAGGGAATTTGTTGGGAATCTTTTATGGTTCAGATGATGAAACAACAAATAACAAGTTTACTTACAGCTGAAATGGTTTTAAAGAATTAGACGATTTTACCTTTTAAGAAAGTATTTTAAATTTATTATTTTCAAAGAGAGAGAGAAAAGAACATTTAACAATTTACATTACAATTACTTATTTTGTAAAACAAAACATACACTCCTTTGTTCTCGGTTTTATATTACAGTGTTGTCAGTCCATAAGTATTTCAAGATCATTGATTTATTATTCTTCATTTTTTTCAACAGAATTAACATCAAAATGTAGCTTTCCTTAACTATAAAATTAACCTCATCACTGTTTCATTTATAAGAACTTGGAATTCACTTTGAAATTCAATATAACAAGAGGCTAGTTCAAACCACACATTAGAATCAATTGACTAAAGATTCATTTAAAAAATCGCAAATGTTTAAACACGATATAATCCATACATGGTTAGCTTTTCTTGATTAATCAAGAATGAGTATTTGGTCAATTCTGGAATAATTAAAAATCAACAAATAGTTAATATTTATTCTGATAGAGGGCGCAAGCTATCAGCAACTTTCAGTTGCATAATCAGATGATACCTTTTTCTTAATTTATTTACCTTATCCCAGTACAATTTCACATTTATACTATTTTTTTACGATATAATGCGTTCGGCTGGGGATTCTAAACTTCAGCCCTTTTTTTAGAACATCCATTTGGTTATCAGAAAGTTTGGTATCGGGTGAGATTTACTATTGAGTCTGATAAATTCTTGTATGGGAATGTGGCGTATTTCTTAGACCAATGTGTAAATTTACTCTCAAGCTTCCTGTAAATATACCTAAAGATAAGCTAACATTTCAAAACTTATCCTAAAGATAGAGGTTACCTACTTTATAGAGGTTACCTGGCCGGCATTCATATTTCTATAAAAAATAGACACTTCGGCCAGTTAGAGTTTTTTATTTTTCTCAACGTTTCGACAAAAATCTTTTGTCTTCATCAGGAGAAAATAAATAAAAATAAAAAATTTGGCAAGGCGTTAAAAATTGTTTTGAGGTTGCAAGGACGTTCTCACGCGAATTTTTCGAATTTAGTACAACATCTAAAGCACGAGTCAAAAACAAATATTAAACTCTTCAAAGACTATGATCTTGGGAATAAATCAAAACTTGCCATTTTAAAAATATTAATAAAGAAACTTTTTGCATATATCCTTATTGACATATTGTGATTAGGCTTAATCCAATATCCGATTCCAATCACACTAAGCTGTTTATCAAATAAATAAACATATCCTGATCGTGTAACTGGGAGTTGCTGATGGCTTGCACCATCTGTCGGAATAAAATTAAGACCTCTCCTTATTATGCAACTAAAATTTGATAACAGTCTGCTTCATCTCTTTCAGAATAAAAAAAAACATTTTCTGATTATGCAACTATAAATGATCAGGAGATGCCTTAATACATTTCAATACTTCTATCTTCCTTGTTGACCAATAGAAGAGATATTCCCGGGATGACAGGAGAGAATATGTTTCATGATCCTCATAATCTGCAAATTTATTCTTTATTTGTAAACCGACTCCCAGCCAACAGCTCTGCCACAGTGCAATAGCTTCCAGCTCACGTTGGAATTCATGGAAATGAGCTGGCAGACTCTCTGGCAAAGGCTGGAGCTCTTGGCCTACCTGAAGCAAGAGAATCTACCACCCAACTAGACGAATGAGACCTCCTCCGTACCATCAAAACCCAATGCCTTCAGGAATAGAAATCTAATGCTGCACATGACTGGTACAGAGCAGGAGGGACAAGCACCAGTTCTGTCCTCCAAAGAGAACAACAGTCTTTAATTTCCAGACTTAAGTCTGGTCATCTACGGACAATGACTTTCCAGAATGGTTGCAAGGTTTTCCCACTATGTACTAAGTGTCAACCTGCAACCCCAAAACACATTATTGACTGTATTGACTCATCCATTAATGAGCTCTACTCCTCCCCGGCAGACACCATCAACAAGCTCTACAAGCTTGATACCCTAATATGATTGTTGAGTGGAGATAAGAAAGAAGAAGATTCTTTATTTGATGCTTTGAAAGAGAAATTTATAAAAGGTTCTTGTGATAAAATCCATGGTAAGTGTACCTGACGGTGAGCTGTCGTTATTTCTGAATTACATACTTCCAATACAATACATTAAAGGCTGGCGCCTGATGTTTATTACTTAATATGGAGGAATTTATCTGTGAGAAAAGGATAATGAAGTTGGTCACACTGCTAAGTGAGTTTCAAGGGCTGGGAAAGCGTCAATTGGAGATAATTAGCACCATGGAATTCATGGGAATGTTGCCTGGGCTGCCCAGAACACTATCTATTCCCGCTACATATATGTTTTAGCTATCCTTTTACTATTAACCATATAACATAACTCTTTATGTAAATATGTAAATATATACATTGACAAAAAATTTGCATACTCCGCCCGGGAAAAATTGATACAATTTTAGATAAAAATTTGCATATCTTGAAAAGTGCTTCAATATATGCAACTTTATACATTTTTACATATTGTTACTAAACCGAACATATGCAAATAGAGTGAGGTCTTTATAATTATAAAAAATTGGCACTAATGAATAATAATATTAATTAATTAATATTAATAAGCTATTAATTAATACTAGCACATTGTCTGTTCTACGAACGTATCACTCTCGTATTGAATTCTATCATAATGATAATTATATATTAGTATTATTATCAATAGTTTTTTTTATTTGCTTATCCCTAGTACACGTGGTACAGACCATGATAATCATGGTGGGTAGAAGTTGGCGACTGCTTTTACTGTAAGTGCACCACATGTCTACATATGTGAAAAGCAGTTCGACTTTGCACTTACAAATGTTCCAGAGCCCCCGTTTGGTTACTTGCACTCACTGGTGGGGTTGGTCTTTTTGCAAGAATCGGGGGCCATTGGAGCATTTTTTTTTATTCAGAAAAAATTGCCCAATGCGGGAATCGAACCCGGGACGTAGCGGTCGTAAACCAACGGTTTAGACTATCCTTCCACCGACCCCTATTATCAATAGTAACTCTTATAAACGTGTGTAAAACTTTGGTGTTTAGTATCTTTGGAGGAAATATCTTAAAAACGTAACAATTTTTAAAACTCTGTTAGTGCACAATTCTATATATAGATAATGATATTTGAAACAGATTAATTAATAATGATAATTGGAAAATATCGATATGCAAAAACCTACAAATCATACATGATTAGTAATTAAAGACATCTCCTGACTATGCAACTAAAATTTGCTGATGGCTTGCGCCATCTATCGGAATAAATATCAATTAATCGTTGATTTTTTCAAATTGGGGTTAAATATATCAATAAATAATACAATACAATAATACATATTAAGAAAAAGGCATCTCCTTATCGTGCAACTGAAAGTTGCTGATGGCTGGCGCCATCTATCGGAATAAATATCAACTATTCTCGTTGATTTTTAATTATTCCAGAATTGGCCAAATACCCATTCTTGATTAATCAAGAAAAGCTAACCACGGACGCGTTTCGGGCTGTTGGCCCTCATCAGCGTGGTGCAAGCTGTACCTCAACGACCAAATAATACATATATAACAATGTGAAAAAAAATCAAGGATCAGTTAATATTTATTCCGATAGATGGCGCCAGAAACTTTTATTTGAACGAATAATGAAATGACTTTCTCTTAATTTATTAACCTGATCTCAGTACAATATCACTTTTGTGCTGTTTTTTTCATGATTAGTTTTTTTTTTAAATGTGTTTGTTTAATAAAGAAAAAATAATAAGCGTGTTTTATGTATTTTAACATTCACATTTAGTATATTTCTATCTTTTTTAAAATTATGATTGATTCATTATTTCTAGTTTTTTAGGGTATCTTTTTGGAACATTTAATTCTTAATGCAATCATGTAATAGTGTTGCATGGCGTTCCATGTTATGAAAATATATAAAAATTCTGTTTTTAAATATTTATAATTGTGGTGTATATTTAGGTTGATTTAAAAGTAGAAATATATTTTAGGCTTTATTTATTTAAATGGCTTTTATTATATTACACCGTATTAGATGCAAACTTAAGAATTACAAGTTAACAATAGAATTATATGATTATAAATTATATGTTATGATATACGAGGTGTGTTCAGAAGGTATCGCGACTTTTGAATTTTCGCGGGTTACGTATATTCGAATTTCGATCTTTTTGTGGCTTTATGTTGGCACTCATGTCTCTCACTTATGCCGACAAGCTCGGCCATTTTGAATGTTCACTTAATTGTTGACAGCTGCTTTGCTTGCAGGTGTTTTGGATCGTCTTCGATTTTTACCTATTAAAAAAAATGGATCAAAGAACCTGTATCAAATTTTGTGTGAAAAACGAAATTAAGTGCGCGGATGCATTCCGAATGTTGACTGTGGCATACGGAGAAGCTACCTTGGACCGAAGCAACGTTTATCGGTGGTACAAAATGTTCTTAGAAGGCCGAGAAGATGTGAACGACGAAGAGCGTGCCGGACGCCCGAGCACTTCAACAACAGACGAAAAAGTTAATGAAGTGGAGAAAATGATATTGGCCAATCGTCGAATCACCGTTAGAGAAGTTGCTGAGGACCTAAACATATCGATTGGCTCGTGCCATTCGATTTTTATCAATGATTTGGGCATGAGACGGGTCGCCGCGAAATTCGTACCAAAATTGCTCAATTGCGACCAAAAACAGCATCGCATGAACATTGCTAATGAGATGTTGGACTCTGTCCGCGACGACCCAAATTTGCTCCAGAGGGTCATAACTGGTGACGAAGCGTGAGTTTATGGTTATGACGTGGAAACCAAAGCTCAATCATCTCAATGGAAGCTGCCGCACGAACCAAGACCGAAAAAAGCGCACCAAGTTCGATCGAATGTGAAAGTTTTGCTGACAGTTTTCTTCGATTGCAGGGGCGTGGTGCATCATGAGTTCTTGCCACAGGGTAGAACGGTCAATAAGGAATATTACCTGCAAGTTATGCGCAATTTGCGCAAAGCAATCCGCCAGAAACGCCCGGATTTGTGGAAGAACAAAAATTGGCTTTTGCAC
Source organism: Cordylochernes scorpioides (assembly GCA_030710605.1). Taxonomy (NCBI): domain Eukaryota; kingdom Metazoa; phylum Arthropoda; class Arachnida; order Pseudoscorpiones; family Chernetidae; genus Cordylochernes; species Cordylochernes scorpioides. The sequence continues at coordinate 3,055,371 of CP092883.1, read as the reverse complement.
AACGATAACGCCCCTGCTCACACATCGTTGCTTGTGCGCGACTTTTTGGCCAAAAACAACACACTAATGATGCCGCAGCCACCGTATTCCCCAGATCTGGCCCCCTGTGACTTTTTCTTGTTCCCTAAACTGAAGAGGCCCATGAAAGGACGACGTTACGATACGCTTGACGAGATAAAGACGGCATCGAAGGAGGAGCTGAAAAAGATATTAAAAAATGATTTTTTGAAGTGCTTCGAAGATTGGAAAAACCGTTGGCCCAAGTGTATAATATCTCATGGGGATTACTTTGAAGGGGACAAAATAGGTATTCATGAATAAATAAATAATTTTTGAAAAAACACAAAAGTCGCGATACCTTTTGAACACACCTCGTATACAATATATCGCAGAATCTGTGGATTTAATATTATTATTATATTAATATATTATATACAATTAAGAAAAAGACATCTCCTTATCGTGCAACTGAAAGTTGCTGATGGCTTGTGCCATCTATCGGAATAAATATCAACTATTCTCGTTGATTTTTAATTATTCCAGAATTGGTCAAATAATTAATTAAAAAATCAACGAGAATAGTTGATATTTATTCCGATAGATGGCGCAAGCCATCAGCAACTTTCAGTTGCACGATAAGGAGATGCCTTTTTCTTAATTTATGCAACTTATCCCAGTACAATATCACATTTGTACTGTTTTTTCACATTATATATACAATATTATATAATTAAAATATACGACATATATGATTAAAATACATATAAGGTTTCTATATATTTACATATTAGTAAGTATTAGAAAGTTTTTTTCCTTTAGCTCATAATTAATAATAAAGCAATCCTTCGAGAAATTTTGACTAAATCTTCATCTATCAATTGTCGTCTGCTTCTTAAATTAGCAAATCACAAGATATTGATTCTTCTTGAAGAAAAGGAAAGAATTTCTGCGTTTCTCTCTTATCCATATAACCTTTTTTTTTAAAGAATGATAAGAGTTTTTTATTTTTTAAAACATAAATTATAGTGAAAAATTAAAATTTATTTCAAGGTGAAATATCGACTATTTCTAACCTCATACCTCATCCAAAAAGGTTAGAAATAGTCAATATTTCACCTTGAAATAAATTTTGATTTTTCATTGAAAATAAACTCATGCGGTGTAACTTCAAGTGTTGTTTTACAATCACAAGCCGAAGTGTATTATATTGTTTTATAAATTATAATAAAGCAACCCTTCTCTCGAGAAACTTTGCCTAAATCTTCATGTATCAATTGTCGTCTGCTTCTTAAATTAGCCAATCACAAAATATTGATTCTTCTTGAAGAAAATAATTTTTCGGCGTTGCTTAACCAGAACCTTTTTTAAAGATTTTTTTTCTTCTTTCAAAACATAGTTAAAAAAAAAAGACAATATTAATATGGTGCAAACCGCTGTGAGGGTTCACCACTGATGAGCCAGGCCCTCCCATTAAATTATCATTGCAGTAAGGACAGTAGAAATTTGTTTTAAATTCAAAAATAATGATAGGCGTCAAAACTAGTTTATATTTCTTTTAAAAATATATAGTTTATTACAAACAATTAATTACCTTACTTTAGGTAAAAGCATTTTTTTATATGAAGAAGGCAGATTATAGGAAATGGAAGAACAAAATCACGAATGTTTATTTTAAATATAAAACAAACTTCTACTGTCCTTACTGCGATGAAAAAATATTGGGAGGGCTTAGCTCATCAGTAGGGAACCCTCCCAGCGGTTTGGCCAATTTAATCTACCAGACCGCTTCTTAGAGCTCTAATACTGTATTGGATGATTCTGCTTATATACGCTACACTAAAGGATGGAATCTTAGACATGGTTTTCAAGCAATCTATTAACATAAGCTTTTTAGAACAGCAGAAAATTACATATAAATATTTATATTTAAGGCAAGTTATATCGGGGCTGCTAAACAATAAACAAATTCCGCAGTCAGTGGTCAAAAATAATATTTAAAAAAATCAAAGATAGATTCTAACAATAATTTTATATGAAATTTTATTATCTCCGACTGATTAACTCACACATTCACTTCGTTTATTTCTCTTAAAGTTAAACATATACAGGGTGTGGCAGAATACACAATATAGGTACCACACTTTCCTGTATGTGTTACAGTAACATAGTTTTTGTTCTGTTACAGATAGAAATGTCATAACCTGCTCTTACACAAGAAATGAAGAGACATGTAGTTATTGTCTCCTTGGCTGCAGGACATACTGATTCAGAAACTGTTACATTCTTGAAGGTGATCCGATCATTTGTTTTCAAAGTTTGGAGAGAATTGGGAGCTGCAAAGGGTGATGTGACGGAAGTTTCCCAAATGAAACGACATTGTCGACATTCAGACAGTATCAGGACGTCAGACTTTATAAGCCATGTTGCCATCGATGAGAACCCTGGGAAGTCGATGAGGACACTCGCCAGAGAGCTGCAGGTTGATGAGGCTACCATCCAACGTGTGGTTCATGAGGACCTCCTTTACAAATGACAATGATTTGCATAGATTACATACAACATAGTTAGTAATTTTTTCCCAGATATAATATGCAAAATTTCTTTTGTATATAATCTATGCAAATCATTAAGGCAGTATGTATATAAGTTTATCTTTTTTTGCCAGAGTTACTTGTAATTTTCACAGTCGAAGGACTGTGAGGTTTGAAAGTTCGTGAAACTTTCTCCTAATAAAATAAACATTTTGCCTTCTTTCTCTTGTGATATACATTCATGGACAACACTTAAGGAAGTTGTACCTTTTACCATGTATATCGGGATTGAGACAATAACTCTGAAAGATATTACAGTGACCTTTATTGAAGACATACGAGATAACCAATATACACTCATGGACAAAACTTAAGGAAGTTGTACCTTTTACCATGTATATCGGGATTGAGACAATAACTCTGAAAGATATTACAGTGACCTTTATTGAAGACACACGAGATAACCAATATACACTCATGGACAAAACTTAAGGAAGTTGTACCTTTTAGCATGTATATCGGGATTGAGACAATAACTCTGAAAGATATTACAGTGACCTTTATTGAAGATACACGAGATAACCAATATACATTCATGGACAACACTTAAGGAAGTTGTACCTTTTACCATGTATATCGGGATTGAGACAATAACTCTGAAAGATATTACAGTGACCTTTATTGAAGACACACGAGATAACCAATATACACTCATGGACAAAACTTAAGGAAGTTGTACCTTTTAGCATGTATATCGGGATTGAGACAATAACTCTGAAAGATATTACAGTGACCTTTATTGAAGATACACGAGATAACCAATATACATTCATGGACAACACTTAAGGAAGTTGTACCTTTTACCATGTATATCGGGATTGAGACAATAACTCTGAAAGATATTACAGTGACCTTTATTGAAGACACACGAGATAACCAATATACACTCATGGACAACACTTAAGGAAGTTGTACCTTTTACCATGTATATCGGGATTGAGACAATAACTCTGAAAGATATTACAGTGACCTTTATTGAAGACATACGAGATAACCAATATACACTCATGGACAAAACTTAAGGAAGTTGTACCTTTTACCATGTATATCGGGATTGAGACAATAACTCTGAAAGATATTACAGTGACCTTTATTGAAGACACACGAGATAACCAATATACACTCATGGACAAAACTTAAGGAAGTTGTACCTTTTAGCATGTATATCGGGATTGAGACAATAACTCTGAAAGATATTACAGTGACCTTTATTGAAGATACACGAGATAACCAATATACATTCATGGACAACACTTAAGGAAGTTGTACCTTTTACCATGTATATCGGGATTGAGACAATAACTCTGAAAGATATTACAGTGACCTTTATTGAAGACACACGAGATAACCAATATACACTCACGAACAAAACTTAAGGAAGTTGTACCTTTCAGCATGTATATCGGGATTGAGACAATAACTCTGAAAGATATTACAGTGACCTTTATTGAAGACACACGAGATAACCAATATACACTCACGGACAAAACTTAAGGAAGTTGTACCTTTCAGCATGTATATCGGGATTGAGACAATAACTCTGAAAGATATTACAGTGACCTTTATTGAAGACACACGAGATAACCAATATACACTCATGGACAAAACTTAAGAAAGTTGTACCTTCAGCATGTATATCGGGATTGAGACAATAACTCTGAAAGATATTACAGTGACCTTTATTGAAGACACACGAGATAACCAATATACACTCATGGACAAAACTTAAGGAATTTGTATCTTTCAGCATGTATATCGGGATTGAGACAATAACTCTGAAAGATATTACAGTGACCTTTATTGAAGACACACGAGATAACCAAGTGTGAACAAAATTGCTTCAGTCTCCTTAAAAAAAAAAAATAGACGAACGGCGACATCAAGGACTTTCCACTTAAGTTGTTTGTGTCCATGAGTGTATCTCTTCCTCAATTAATTCCAAACAATAACTTATATCTATGCCTTACGTGACTCTTTTTCTCTGAAGAGTATGTCTATTGAAACATTGGTAATTACAGAGGGTGTTCACACTTATAGGAAACAAGTTTTATTATAAAATATTAAAAATTAACACCATATTTGAAATTTTTCAAATGTTCTATTTGAAAGCCTTTTTGTTTATTTACAGAACGGCACCTGATTTTCCACGATAGCAGACACTTTCTGATCATGGTCATACTCAAAAGATCCCGTTCTTCCTTTACCACTTTCCAGAGACCTTCAATTGTCCTAGGGTGTCTCTTTCCAAGTGCTCTTTTAAGGCATCCAAAAATGCAAAAATCCATCGGGGCTAAACCAGGAGATTTTACAGGGGTTCTGTTCTTTGGAATAGTGTTGATTCCTGTTCTTTGCCTTAGATCTTCCAAATAAGCTTGGGTTGAAGATGAGGTATGACTTGTGGCGTTATCATGGTGAAACCAGACTTTGTTGCTCTGTTTTCCATAGATAGAGGGAATATTATTTAAAAATATAGGTTCTAAAATGTTGTTTTGATAGTACTCCGAGTTTATTTTGGCATTTCTTTCAACTTTTCTTATTTTTAATTTTCCTTCATATGATATACCGCATGCCACCATAAATCCTTTGGGGTAACTTTCGGCACATTCCTTCAACTAAATTGGCCTAGATTTTTCCACCCTTTTTTGATAGTATATAGCTATTTTTCTGTCGCAATCGGTTAAATATACCCATGCTTCGTCATATATAACAATAAATTTCCATCTATCAGCAGCCAAGAATTTTTCATAAAAATATCTGCTGATAGTGTGTCGCTGACGAATATGGCTCTGAAACAATTTGTGAACCGCATGTTTTTTTTGTAGCTTTTAGGCTTAAATCTTTATTTATTATTTTATTTATTGTTGACACTGATGTTCCTATTAATTTGGCTATATCTCTTTGTGGCATAGGATTTTATTTTGTAATATGTTTTTTCACTTTTTTGACAGCTGCAGGAGTTCTCACAGATATAGGGTGATAATCTTTTGTCCATTTCTCCGTAGGTGCTTTGAATAAAAACTTGATATTTTTGTCGTGAATAATATTATAAATACCTTTTTTAGAAATGTTGATATCATCTTGTTCGCATATTTTAATTATGTCCAAATAGGTAAGATTAGCTCTGGAAAGTCCTAAAATATAACCTCTTATGAAATTATTGTATTTGAAGGACATTTTTTTTTTAAATAACAAAAGAAATGTATTGCGTGTTAGAATTAGCTTAAGCCTTTTCGAATTCCACGTTGTTGATTTTTTAAAATAAAGTAATAGTTCCTTTTTTACACCGGGCGCTCGTTTCCTATAAGTGTGAACACCCGCTGTAAAAGCTTGGGATTATTTTAAAACTTATTTTACCTATGTACGGGAGTCGGTCGCCGAGGAGTACAAACCGTCCATTTCTGATAGCCACGACTCAGGATCTTATTGGACACTTTTTTTTTCTGAAATATAAGAACGCATTAATGGGCCCCGATTTTTGCAGAAATCCAACCCCACCAGTGAGTGTAAGATAACCAAACGGGGCTCTGGCACACTCGTAAGTGCAAAAAATCGAACGGCTTTCTACATGTATACTTACAGTAAAAACATTCGCTTACTACCCATCATGATTATCATGGCCACCTGTACTTGGAATATGTTACAGATATATATATGTTCACAAGGTAATAATACCAAATTATCAATAGATAGCGCCTAGTTTTTTAGCGTCTATTTTGACGGGAGAGGTGGCCTTTATAGATATATATAGATAAATATCCTTTCCATGATTTTTTTGGAAATTAGGAATCCCTTGTACATATTTCTAACAAGATGGCCAATGAAACCATCATCTCCAACATAATCAAGTTGCATATCTACAGGATTCAAGAAAATGTGTCTCAAAAAAAAAAAGACGACCGGCGACTTCAAATACTTTTCACTACCTTAAGTTTCGTCCATGAGTGTATGTATATAACATACACACATATATAAAATAAAAGGATTTAAAAGCGCGAATGTTTCTTTTATACATAATACAAACCTCTACTGTCCTTACTGCGATGATATTGAGAGGGCTTGGCTCATCAGTGGTGAACCCTCCCAGCGGTTTCGCCAATTTAATCCACCAGACCGCTTCTCAGAGCTCTTAATACTGTATTAGACGATTCTGCTTATATATGCAGCACTGAAGGGTGGAATCTCAGAAATGGTTTTCAAGAAAACTATGGACATAAGCTTATAGGACAGTAGAATTACATTCAAATATTTGCATCGAGCAATGCTCTTCCGCAAACAATAAAGACAAGCCAGTTAGGCATAAATTAACACAAACAATAACGCGCCATCTATATATTTAAAATGAAAGGATTTATAAGCACGAATGTTTCCTTCCTTTTATATGTATAGATGGCGCGTTATTGCTTTGTGTTACAGATATATATGTTCACAATGTAATAAGACCAAATTATCAATAGATAGCGCCTAGTTTTTTTTTGCGTCTCTTTTGACGGTAGAGGTGGCCTTTCTATATAAATATCTTTTCCTTGATTTTGGAAATTAGGAATCCCTTGTACATATTTCTAACAAATATGGCCAATGAAACCATCATCTCCAATATAATAAAGTTGCATATCTACAGGATTCAAGAAAATGTGTCTCCAAAAAAAAAAAAGACGACCGGCAGGTTCAAATACTTTTTACTACCTTAAGCTCTGTCCATGAGTGTATGTATATAACACACACATATATTTAAAAACTTTTAACAATTTCTTCCATATATTAGAAAGAATTTAATATGAAAGCTTTTCAAATGTGTGACTTGAACTATTTCCTCATCTTTATATTTTTGATCTATATTTATATAGATTTAATTAAAAAGACATATATTGGATCAAAATATCATTTATTTTACCAATATTTCAGTTGGCTGAACGCCAACCTTTTTCAAGGTGTTATAACATATTAATGTGTGTCAACAACAAACTCAGCGCCACATAACGTTAACAGAATTAAGACTGAATTCTGGTATTATATTGGTATATATTGAAATATTGGTAAAATAAATGATATTTTGATCCAATATATGCCTTTTTAATTAAAGACTTATTTATGGATTGCTCTATTTTTAAAATTTATATACACCTATCCCCCGATTTACACGGTACTTGTTTTACACATTTTCGCTTTTACACGGTTTTCCAAATAAGTTTTTTTTTTGTTTTTATCGCACTATACTAAATGCTACTGTGATTGAACACATGCGCTGTGTACACATCTCACGAGGAATCCAGAGCTTATGTGCTGACTACATATTTTAACCTGTCAATGCATTTTATTTTTATTTCTGTGTACACCTATCCCCCGATTTACATGTTTTTCTCAGGAACGTAACTACCGTTTAAATCGGGGGATAGGTGTATATGTAAATAAAGCACCTTTCCCTTTAAAAAATAAACTATAAAAAATACATTTTGTTTGTTACCTCTGTGCAGAGCGCTTAGGATAAAAGAATGTATTAGAGAGAGAGAGAGAGAGAAATACCAGTTTTAATAAATTCAGACAAAATACATCCTTTAGAAAGAATTCCCCAAAAGTGACCGAAGTCGAACAGTCTAATACAATAGTAGAGCGATCTGGAAGTTGAAACTGGCGAAACACGCTGGGAGGGTTCAACAATGATGAGCCAGGCCCCTCCTAATGTTTTTGTTCATCGCTGAATGGGCAGAGTAGAAAGTTGTTTTGTATTTATAAAAATAAAAAAATTCTCATTATAAATCGTTTCAAAATCCTTCCTGTTTATCGGCTTATATTTGGTAATAGACCCTGATGAAGAGACTTCCCTCGAAAGCTCACCTTTTAAAATTTGAATAAAAGAAACATAATTGAACAAAGTTTCTTCCCTGATTTTACAACTTAACTAAATCAATAAGGAATTTGGAGTGAGTAGACATGTGGTGTACTTACAGTAAAAGTAGTCGCCTTCTTCTACCCACCATGATTATCATGGCCTGTACCATGTCTAGACATGTGGTGCACTTACAGTAAAAGTAGTCGCCTTCTTCTACCCACCATGGATTATCATGGCCTGTACCACGTGTACTAGGGATAAGCAAAAAAAAAAGGAATCTTGTATCAATGATATCTGGATGTTAATTAATATCTTAATTCGTTACTTCACATTCTCTACTATAGGGGGGGGGGGGGGGTCGGTGGAAGGATGGTGGTCTACCAATGGTAAACCTTGTTCACACTTGTTCGGCGGTACATATACTAAAATTGGAACGATACAGAGAAGATTAGCATGGCCCCTGCGCAAGGATGACACGCAAAATCGTGAAGCGTTCCATACCAATGGTAAACCATTGATCTTCGACCGCTACGACCCAAGATCGAATCCAGCGCATGCGATACACTTACAGTAAAAAGAAGTCGGCAACTTCTACGCCCAACATGATTATCATGGACCGTACCACGTGTACTAGGAAATAATAAACAACCTATACTCTGGATCTTAAAGTCACCATTTTATCTAGAACCTCAAATTCCTCAATAGATGATTTTCTAATGTCCAATAAAACTTATATAATTTCACTCACAAAAAAAAAAAAAAGGAATCTAGAGATTGTTTTTTTTTTTTTCATAATTCTTTTTATTTTTCGAACTTTCTGGTCTAAAATGCTCTTCAACCCGGAGATACCACAGATGTGTTATTTATTTATTTATATTTTTTTTGCGTATCCCTAGTACACGTGGTACAGGCCATGATGGTGGGTAGTTAGCGACTGCTTTTACTGTAAGCGCACCACATGTCTACACATGTGAAAAGCAGTTCGACTTTGCACTTACAAATGTGCCAGAGCCCCGTTTGGTTACTTGCACTCGCTGGTGGGGTTGGACTTTTGCAAGAATCGGGGGCCATTGGAGCATTTTTTTTTAACAGAAAAAAGTGTCCAATGCGGGAATCGAACCCGGGTCGTAGTGGTCGAAAACCAAACGGTTTAACCAGCCTTCCACCGACCCCCCAGACGTGTTATAATTAGATAGAAGTGTTACTTCTGATGTCTCCGTGTTGAAGGAAACGTTGGTCCGAAAGCTCGAGAAATAAAAAGAATTATTTTGAAAATAAAGCAATCCATAAATAAATCTTTAAATAAATAGGCATATATTAGATCAAAATATCATTATATATATAATTTAATAAATATTTAAAAAATAAAATAATAAAATAGTTTAAAAACTTTCTTTTTTATATATATTTATTCCTTCCTACCATCTGTACCATAGTTCTTATAAGTCGCGCTTCATTTCTCGCCTGTTGAAGGGTTTTTACCCGAAAGCTTGCACCTATGCATCAATAAAAGAAACTCGTCTTCCTTCACCATGTTTTTTCGTTTAATTTCAAATATCATTTATTTTATCAATATTTCAGTTGGCTGAACGCCAACCTTTATCAAGGTGTTAAATATGTTATAACACCTTGATAAAGGTTGGCGTTCAGCTAACTGAAATATTGGTAAAATAAATGATATTTTGATTCAATAAATACCTTTTTAATTAAACATATTAATGTGTGTCTTTAATATGTTATAATACCTTGATAAAGGTTGGCGTTCAGCTAACTGAAATATTGGTAAAATAAATGATATTTTGATCCAATATATGTCTTTATATATAAATATATATATATATATATATATATATATATGTAATATATCCAAAGTTATTACACTGCAATATTTGATGTATTACACTGTTGTAGAATCCTGTCGACTTAACCGTTCTGTGACAATATCGTTGCGGAATTGCTTGTTGTTCGATGAGAATGGTGAGATTTGGTTGAAACGCAGTCGTTGAGTGGCAAGTGAAGCACACAGTTAGGAATAATCAGGACACGTGATGGGGTTTGAAAATAAAAGGCAACTGGGTTGGAGGAAAGAAAGCTTGAGAAGAGCGGAGCGGGTTTTGATTGTTAATTATCTGATCACATGGTGGTGATTGTACTTAGCTACGGGATGAGCAGAGGGAGAGAGGTCCAGAGCCGATGTCACCTCCTTGGGAGCCAAAGCACTACTGACAATTCTTGTCTTTCGATTTAACACCACGAGTTGTCTTCCTTCCCATTGGTCGAAGGATGGAACGTGCCCGTTTTTCTATTGGTTGACCTACTTAGTTCTTGCTTCCTAATTGGACCGGCGGCTTCCTTTGGTGTTAGTTACGCCCGGCCTGGTCAGGAAGTATCGGGTGTGTTCGACTCTATTTACTTCCGCGTTATCAAATACGTCCGGTCCTGTCCGGAAATATTGGGCGTCTCTATACTAATATAACTTCTGCGGATACCAGATACGTCCGGGCTTTGCTAGGAAGTATTGACTGTACAAGTTATTTATACTTGTGCCCGCTTTTAGCCTGCTTCCTATGTCTTGTTGCCACTTTCTTTCCTCCAGTTACCTTATTCTTTATTAAATCTTTGAAAATCATACATTGTACATGCATAGTGGGTCGGGGGGCATACAATTATATACAAATTATGACATATATATATATATATATATAAAAACGAATAATGAAAAGAAACCAAGACCTATATTCCTTATTGGTTATGTCAAAATAGTTTAATATAACAAAGTTGCGGGGGAGGATATGTAAAATTAAAGGGAGAGGTGTCTCTTTTGTTACATAGTTGCATATATTTAAAAAGCATCTCCTGATCGTCTGACTGAAATTTGCCGATGACTTGCACCATCTATCGGAATAAATATTAATTAATCGTTGATTTTTTTAAAAAATTATTTTCCAAAATAATGGCTAAATATTCTTTCTTGATTCATCAAGAAAAGTTAACAACGTACGCGTTTCGGGCTCATTGGTCCTCGTCAGTGTGGTGCAGTCTGTACCTTTTCTGGATTAATCAAGATGAATAATTATTAAAAAATCAACGATTAGTTGATTATTTATTCCGATAGATGGCGCATGCCATCAGTAAATTTCATTTTCACGATTAGTAGATGTTAGGTTTTTTTAAATTATTATTATTGTATTTTATTAACTAACTAGCGGACGTACCCGGCTTCGCCCGGGTTTTACCCGAGTAAAGGTTTGTCTAACGAATCTCTCAATAAAGTGAACATTTTCCCCCCGGTCCCTTGAAAAATACTCGATAAGTTGAATAAAATCAATATTAATTGGTTCCCTCGGTAATTGGAAGTTAAAGAGAGGAATAGTATCTTGCCTTGGAATTGTATCATTATTCTTGTCTCAAATAAATTGCCGTGTCATCCTGAATTTTGTCTTTCCTAATTTTCTACATTACAAAATCATCGTATCATCATGATAATATTTAGAGCAGATTGTTGAATTATAACAGATAAATTAGAATATTTATCTTGATTATTTTAAAGCGAAAAGTTATTTCAAAAATTTTATTTGCTAGAAACCTTCCCAGTACTATACTAAATAACTTCCCAAAGTTTCATGGCGTTCCAATGAGTGGTTTGGTCAGGCATAAAGGACAGATAGACAGACACACACACACACATACATTCATTTTTATATATATAGATTATAAATCATATTCATATAATTTTATTGTTACTTATCATCATTCTTTTTGTTTTTTTTTTCTTCTTCTGTTTTTTTTTGTTAATATAGTCTCTTTTTTTCTTTTGTGTTAAAAAATACAACTAAATTGCATTGAATCTTAGTGTAAATTATTTTTGTTGTTTGAAATAAATCGAATTGAATCGAAGTGAGTCAGTTCGTTCTTTCTAGAAGAAAGTTCAAAGAAAACGTGCTAACAGTAGAGGCTTTTTTTATTCTTAATTTTATCCACCTATCCCAGTACAGCTTCACTTTTGTGCTAAAGTTCAAAATAACGTTTACTAGGTGCCGCTCAAAACCTAGATAAACCTATATCATCGTATTTATACAAAGGGGTGTTGTGTATGTAAATGGTTAAACATCTGTATTTATTTTGCATGTGTTATCATTATCATCATGTAAATATATATTTGTATATATAGGACATTAACTGTGTAATTAGAGAGAATTGACCAGTAGATCTCGGCACGTGGTGTGTACCTGGAGAAGTATCTCGAGATAAACGGATGCTTGACTGTGTCTGACTATTACTGGGAGGAGACACAATAAGGGGGATATACAAGGTTACTTTATAAATAAACCTTCTTCCCTGATTTATAATATTATAAAATAAATAAAGCTTCCAGGGCTAAGTTTCTTGTGTAACTTTTTATTTTCAAGCTTTCGGACTTGTCAGTCCTTCAATAGTTGTTAAGTTGTTAATCCTGTTGAAGGACTGACAAGTCTGAAAGTTTGAAAATAAAAAAGTTGCATATGAAACTTAACCCTGGAATCTTCATTTATTTTATAGGATTACTTTATATTGTAACAAAGTTTTTATTATTTTTATTAACAGAGAGTGGTCATTTTTATGTTTATATTTTGCTACTCTGTAAATTTCCCTCGAGTCTTATCTTTTGTTTACCTTTCTTAGTTTGTCTTTGCCTGAAATAATTTTTTTTTTGTTTCCTCCTGAAGTTTTTGTCTTCCCTAATTTTCCACGTGGCAATATTTTATATTGGTGTCCTTGTGGGGCTTTGGGGATCTTGTTCTTGGGGAACTTTTTTCTGGCTTTGTTTAAAATTCAAGATACTTTTGTACTAGTTCTTCGTATAATGCATATAGTGATTATCCTTTTATCCGAATGTGTTGTTGATAAATCGCCTTATCCCGTCCGAGTACGGTGACATTGTCGCAGCTTCCATTGTCTGCCGATAGATGGAGCTGGGAGCACGCCAGCCACTTACATAACACCTCCGCGACATTGTTTAAATGGAACAATCGTCTGCTGCTTCAGAACAATTTTTATAAGGAAAAATGTGGAGGAGACATTTCCTTTGTTATCTGTCCTGTGATTGGTGATAATTCCCTCCAATAGAATGATGTTTTTCTCTTACTCAAGTTTGATTTTTTATTGATTGGTTGGTTAGCTGGTGAACGCTAGAATATATGTTAGATTATGGAATATATGCATATATATATAAAGCGGATTTTCTTCAAATATATATCTCATTAAGTAAAAAAAATGTAGAAATTATATTTTTGTGGGTATGAGGCTTTCGATACTTTAATCGCCCTCTTTCTCAATGTCGAATTAATTCGTCATTTAAACACATATGCAAATAAGGAAATCTATATGCAATTTTTTAAAAAAGTAATGATAATTATGGTAGGTAGTTAGCGACTGTCTTTTACTATAAGTACGCAACACATGTCTCTATATATATTATATTTTAAAAAAATAAGATAAGATTTCTGTTTTTTTGGATCATCTTGATGACTATGTTATGGTGGTGCAGTCATGGCTAAAATCTTGAAAGAATAATAATAAAAATGGTTTTGATCAGATATTGATTTATTTGAGCTAAAGTGATATATAAGAACATAATTTGATTAAAGTAATGCCTGGCTTAAGGCGTAAGAATAAATAAAACAAAATATTATTTACATAATTACAAAGTTTTGGGTCGGCCAGCGGGGAGAGAAAATATCTTTATTTTACGGGGCTGCTAACCAAAATATTCAAAGTGTGACCTCTGGCGGTCGATTTAAACAGAGTATTTATATCTATGAAATTATAATTTTAAACAAAATAAAATTTAACATAATTCTAAATAAAATATTTTAATTTAACATTTTAAATAAATAATTTTAATATAACATATATATATATGAAAATATATAATTTTTAAATATATGTATTATAAACATATTTTAAGGAGAAAATAACAAAGCCTCTGAGGTTGTGTTTCTTTTTGTATATAACGTTTAATAATGCTCTAGCTTTCGGGTATGGTGGCCCTTCTACAGGAGCAACATATTGGTGTAACATATTGGTATAAACATATTGTATTATAAAATATGTTAAAGCGTAGCGTGAAATATTATATGTAAATATGATGCTTAGAGCGCCATCTGTTGTAAGAAATTGAAATTATTTTTGTTTCTTTTTGAATTAAATAAATTTTCTACTGCCCTTACTGCAATGATGAAATAGTGGGAGGGAATAGCTCTCATCAGTGGTGAACCCTCTCCAAGCGGTTTCGCTAGTTTAAAATTGCTTTATTAAAAAAAAAAACATACGCGCCTTAAAAATTAAGTTTATTTTTCACCGATAGATGAAACACTTGTTGATGATGATGATAAATATCTAAACAGTGTATAGTTTTGTACTTATAAATATACACAAAGCAATAACGCGCCATCTATACATATAAAATGAAAGGATTTAAAAGCACGGATGTTTCTTTTATACATAATACAAACTTCTACTGCCCTTACTGCGATGAAAATATATATTGGGAGGGCTTGGCTCATCAGTGGTGAACCCTCCCAGCGGTTTCCCCCAATTTAATTTACCAGACCGCTTCTCTATGCCTAACTGGCCTTGTCTTTATTGTTTGCGGAAGAGCATTGCTCGATGCAAATATTTGAATGTAATTCTACTGTCCTATAAGCTTATGTCTATAGTTTTCTTGAAAACCATTTCTGAGATTCCATCCTTCAGTGCCGCGTATATAAGCAGAATCGTCCAATACAGTATTAGAGCTTCTGAGAAGCGGTCTGGTGGATTAAATTGGCGAAACCGCTGGGAGGGTTCACCACTGATGAGCCAAGCCCTCCCAATATATATTTTTTTCATCGCAGTAAGGCCAGTAGAAGTTTGTATTATGTATAAAAGAAACATTCGCGCTTTTAAATCCTTTCATTTTATATGTATAAATATGTGTCTGGGAGGTTAGGTTACTTATATAGGTTTATACACTCAATGGTGGACTATTGTAAGAATCGGGACCTAATGAAGATTTTTTTTATTAATTTAGAAATATAAAAAAGCGCCCAATGCGGGATTCGAACTCGGGGCGTTATTGCTGAAAGTAGAAGGTTCATACAATTACTCCACCAATCCTCATAAAAATAACTAGTTATAGAGTATATTCTTTTATTATCACGGTTTGCGGATAAATTACAAAAAGGTATAGAGATTATATATATAATTTTAAAGATGGCGCTCTGCCTTCTGAAAAGCACATATGCTCCTGGTCAGGATATGCCTTTTTTTAAATTTTCAATATCAACACCTGAACTTTTTATTATTTTTTTTCTATTGTTTTTTTTTCGTGTGTTAAGCCTATTTACGCAAGTTTGGCCTTAAATACCCATTTCTTGGTTTCTCAAGAAGCCACTGGGATCAAAATTCTTTTTGGCCGCAGTGGTACAGCCTACTTCACGCTGACGAACGCCAACAGCACGAAACGTGTTCGTGGATGGCTTTTCTTGATTTATCAATAAATTGGGTTGGCCAAATATCAGGGTCAATTATGTAAATAAGCAGAGTAACATTATCACTGATTATTCATTATATCATCTTATATATGTAAATAGGAGAGGCTTGAGAAAAGACTATTCAGATAGATATGCAAATAATTCCTTTTTTTCACATAAAAGACTTAACAAGTGGACATGGCATCTGCCCGGTAAGCGGAACACTGTGGGTTCGATTCCCATCCCTGGACATTTTTATTTTTCCGTTTATCATTACTCTTCACAATTCATCCTTTCATACCTCATCCATAAGGTTAGAAATAATCGTTATTTCTCCTTGGGGTAAATTTCGATTTTTCGTTCAAAAGAAACACATGCGGGATGGTTTTCAAATGTCGTTTTACTTAACAAAATTAGCGACGAGGATAGGATTCGAACCCATGCGGGCAATAAAAGACAGACACGATATTACCAGAGAAGTTATTTAGGTCTTATATCGACAATAAACTGTGTACAGAATTAAATTGAAGTCTCATCAATTCTTCATTGGTATATAAGCTATGAAACTATGTGATCGCGGTTTAATCTATAAATGGAACAACTTCCTACTGTCCTTACTGCAATCACAAAAATATTGGGAGTGCCTGGCTCATCAGTGGTGAACCCTTCCAGCGGTTTCGCCAGTTTAATCAAACATACCTCTCTATGATTATATATAGGGCTGATAGGAATAAATATATGTCACTTTAGAGAATTTTTATGGATATTTTAAAGAAAATAGTGTACATTGAGAAGACATAAGAAATATATATATGTTATATAAAAAAAAAGAGATTTTCTGTTAGATTTTGAAATATTTTGAGGATTATGTTAAGGTATTGCAGTCGTGGTTAAAAGCTTGAAAGAATAATAATAAAAATGGTTTTGATTAGTAATTTAATCGAGTTAAAGGAATATATAAAAAACAATTTGATAAAAGTACTACCTGGCTTAAGGCGAGTAGAACAAGGAAAAACAAAAACTTATTTACATAATGTACAAAGGTTTTGAGCCGGCCATCGGGAAAGAACAACAACGAGTTTTTTATAAGGGGAAGCATGACCTCTGGCGATCGATTTAACAGAGTATTTGGACCTATGAAATATAATTTTAAATAGAATAATACAGTGGTACCTCGACATACGAGCGCCCCAACATACGAGTTTTTCGAGATAGGAGCCGACGAGCAAGTGATTTTTTGCTTTTAGTTACGAGCGAAATTCGAGATACGAGTTCGGTTCGGTAGTGTCGAAGATATTAATCTGTGATTTTAAATGTTTCTTTTTGACCAGTACTTTTGTTTTGTTTTTGCTTTTCCTAAAATGTTTCTTTCTTCTTCTTCATTATTATTTGTTCTATATGCAAAGCTTTGTTTTTTGAGACTTGAATAAACAAATTCAAGTTTATTATATTTTTGTGTGCTTTTAAAGTTAAAACACAACAGGTAGTAACACGCAGTCGCGCCATCACGATCAGTTAGCAGCGTGCTTCCGCTGTGATAAGTTGTGTTTTGTATTCGCGTTTTGTGTTGCGTTTACATTCACAGTTTTAGTTCATTTATTTTTATAACCATGGATCGGAAGAAAGTTTGTAAAAAGTCAAGTGCTAAGAAAAAAGATGATGAGTATTGAATTAAAACGTGAAATTATAGAAAAACATGAGCAAGGTGTTCGAGTTGTTGACTTGTCGAGGCAGTATGGCCGTAGTACGTCCATGATATGTTCTGTGCTTAAACGGAAGGAGTCAATAAAGAGTGTAACGCCGGCTAAGGGCCTTACGATAATTTCCAAGCTGCGAACCTCCCTTCATGAAAATATGGGGAAACTGCTGATGGTGTGGGTGACAGAAAAGCAGCTCCAAGGAGATACCTTGACGCAGACCATCATTTGTGAGAAAGCAAGAGCGATCTACGGAGATTTGCTGAAGCAAATGTAGCGAAAAAGGCAAAGACCAGTGAGGATATCTAATTTATTTCATTACATTCTCTTTTTTGTTTTTGTGCAATAAATATATGATATTTATAAATACGTTTTTATTATTTAAAACCACGTAACAAAAATAACTGGGGTGACATTTTGGAGGATGGAACGGATTAATGGTAGTTCAATTGTTTTGTATGGGGAAATTTGCTTCGAGATACGAGTAATTCAAGATACGAGCATGGTTGCGGAACGAATTAAACTCGTATGTCGAAGTACCACTGTATTTTAATATAACATATATATATTATCCCATGGATAAGATTACACCAGGTCATGAGAGAGAGAAGGTTGAAATCAATAATATTTTCTACCATAGTGTTTTGGGGTTGTTGTATAGGTTTTAGCTCCAATACAGTCCAGGATATGTGCTGCGGTTGGAGCATTTTGACCAGACAACATTTTCTCCATCAATGAACATAATGGGACTAGTATGTCCTGTCTTTAATCTTGGTTGTGGCCTCGTTTCTAGAAATCTGTGATGATATTGAGTCTCCGGGTCTTGTTCCTTCATACCTGTGGTGGGCCATACTATTGATCCATTCTATGGATATATCTCTATTCTGTTTGTATCCATCTATCTATGTTTTCTGAAATATATATATATAAATGTTTATATATATATTATATAATCTAAAATGCAAATATTTTATTTTTTTAAAAACATATATTTTATTTTCATTCATTGACTGTTCTACATTTTTTGACCATAGATTTAGAACATACCACTTTAGTTATTGTTGTAAATATGTATAGTTAACCTACCTATTTTTTAAATCACGAATATAGAATTCATTTTATAAATTCTATATTACTGTGATAAATAATTTTACGTGTAATTTACTTCAAGTAATTCAAAATAAAAACTACTTGATGGGTAAATAACTATCTTTCTTTTTTTCACGACTGCACCTCCAATTCTATCTTTTTCAACAACAAACACAAAATAATTCTTAACATCTATATATAGTTAAAAACAAATTAGGTATATCCTGACCATCAACATGAGCGTTTTTTAGATGGCAGAGCGCTTTCTAGTGGAACAGATATCAACTAAACGTTGATTTAACCTGTTCCCTGATATTTGGCCAATCCATTTTCTAGATAAATCAAGAAAAATCAACCAAGAACGCGTTTCGGGCTGTTGGCCCTCGTCAGCGTGCTGCAGGCTGTACCTATGCGACCAAAATTTGTTTACGATAAAACTATATTTCGATATATTTCTACAATCTCAATGCCTATGTCATAGATTTATTATTAAATACCTCAACACAGAATTCCTCTGATTGTCAGATACAAGCAAAATAGGCTAATACAATAGTAGAGCGGGAAATTAAACTGGCGAAACCGCTGGGAAGGTTTACTACTGATGAGACAAGCACTTTCCATTATTTTCCATCGCATTATGGATAGTAAAATTTGTTTTGAATGATAGAATGGAAGCAAAAAAAAAAAAATTCTTAGCAATTGAATAGAAATATTTGTTTTGTTTTTACTATTTAGACTTTAAAAACAATGAAGAAACGAAAACAAAGATGGAAAATTTGCCGGGAGGAAATTGATCCATAGAAGCATAGGGCGCTTCTCCCGTCAAAATAAACGTCAAAAACTGACGCCATCTATTGACCGTCGCCGCAAACTAGCGGCCTCGGGTCGGTGACAAAGCCACAACACCTGCTTTGGCAAATTGAGAAGCGTCCACCTAGAGACCATGGTTTCGGGCTAATGGCCCTCGTCAGTCTAGGGCGAACTTTATTCCATGAGATCCACACGGGATCTAATGGAATCTTCACAATCTACCAAAGAGGTGTTTTGCTGGCAAGGTGGCTTGGCCAAATCTATGGCTAGAATATAGATGGAAAAATTGCTGGGAGGAAATTGATCCATAGAAGCATAGGGCGCTTCTATGGAAAACAAAGATGATATATCGAAACTTTAGCTTCAAGCCACCTGGCAGTCGTTATATAAAAGTGGAAGATGGTAATTTGTACTTAACATAATTGTATCTACTGTAGGAGGCGAGGGAGATGGGTATCTATCTACAGTCCAAATGGGATGTTCCCCCAATCAATCGATCAATCAATGTAATCAATAAGTACATCTCCAGGTCAGGGTGCAAACAGCTGCGTCTCAAGGAACCGATTTGGAGTACGGATGTGTGATTGGGGAATCTAGATCGTGGTGTGTGACTGCGGTATTGATGTGTGAGTATAGTCTCTTGACATTAAGAACAAATTTCAACGGTTACTATTAGAATCTCTTGTTTCCAATGAATACAACAGCATAAACAGAAAAATAGATTTACCATCACAATACCGATATCACAGAAGAAATCAATAGATCAATTTTATAGGTTCTGGATGCCCTAAAAATTAAAATAGACATATTCCATAAAATAGTTAAAATAGTTAAATTACAAACCAATTCAAAATTTTCAGTTATAAATATCCATGCGGCGCGTGTTTGGTTTTTGTAAATATTTCTGGTGGGATAAAGTCGATATTATAGTAAGCCCGTTGAAGAGCGATTAACGCTTGAAAGCTAGCGTTTTTTAAATAAAAAAGATACTCATTGTGAGAATATATTTGTAATTTTAATACTTTTTTCCTAATTTTATCATGAATAGTCTCTTGTGTCTGCATCGTTGCTTGGTTCAGGAGCTATATTTGAGTCACATTTTGTTCCTTCTTTGCTTGTAAGTCGGCTAACTTTCGTCCTAACTCCAAATTTTTAGTTCAATTAAACGAAAAAACATTTTAGAAAACTCTCATATCAAGGTTCAACCAATTAGTCCAAAAATAGCATTTTAAAAAATTTACTATTACGATAGGTACTTCGTTAAATTATTTAGTATCCATTGTCAGTTGAAGAAGAGACGTAGTTCGAGAGCTGCCTCTTAGCGCATTAATAATAATAAAAAAACATCGTGGCGGGTATCATTACCCGTGAAACAAAAAGCAAATAGAATGGGACAATTGAGAACAATTCCCGGCGAAGAGAGAAAAATTATGATGATACACTTATCATTACATCGTTATCATTATCATGAGCTCATCTCCAAAGCGGATGTCGGCTGCTGCACCTAGCCGGTTTCCGGTTTCTAACTAGACTTCCGGTCCATACACTCCTTGGTGGGTGCATATAAATCTTTCTTTTGGATGTCCTCATGTTCTCTGGCTTACACTGAACGGAATGGTGGAAGTTATCCTGGGGATCAGTTCTACGGTACAACTACTACAATAGGAAGTATACAGAGAAGATTAGCATGGCCCCTGTGATACCAGTTCGGCGGTACAACTACTACAATAGGAAGTATACAGAGAAGATTAGCATGGCCCCTGTGATACCAGTTCGGCGGTACAACTACTACAATAGGAAGTATACAGAGAAGATTAGCATGGCCCCTGTGATACCAGTTCGGCGGTACAACTACTACAATAGGAAGTATACAGAGAAGATTAGCATGGCCCCTGTGATACCAGTTCGGCGGTACAACTACTACAATAGGAAGGATACAGAGAAGATTAGCATGGCCCCTGTGATACCAGTTCGGCGGTACAACTACTACAATAGGAAGGATACGGAGAAGATTAGCATGGTACCTGTGACACCAGTTCGGCGGTACAACTACTACAATAGGAAGTATACAGAGAAGATTAGCATGGCCCCTGTGATACCAGTTCGGCGGTACAATTACTACAATAGGAAGGATACAGAGATCATTAGCATGGCCCCTGTGATACCAGTTCGGCGGTACAACTACTACAATAGGAAGGCTACAGAGAAGATTAGCATGACCCCTGTGATACCAGTTCGGCGGTACAACTACTACAATAGGAAGGCTACAGAGAAGATTAGCATGACCCCTGTGATACCAGTTCGGCGGTACAACTACTACAATAGGAAGGCTACAGAAAAGATTAGCATGACCCCTGTGATACCAGTTCGGCGGTACAACTACTACAATAGGAAGGCTACAGAGAAGATTAGCATGACCCCTGTGATACCAGTTCGGCGGTACAACTACTACAATAGGAAGGCTACAGAGAAGATTAGCATGACCCCTGTGATACCAGTTCGGCGGTACAACTACTACAATAGGAAGGATACAGAGAAGATTAGCATGGCCCCTGTGATACCGCGGTACAACTACTACAATAGGAAGGATACAGAGAAGATTAACATGGCCCCTGTGATACCGCGGTACAACTACTACAATAGGAAGGATACAGAGAAGATTAACATGGCCCCTGTGATACCGCGGTAAAACTACTACAATAAGAAGGATACAGAGAAGATTAGCATGCCCCTGTGATACCAGTTCAGCGGTACAACTACTACAATAGGAAGGATACAGAGAAGATTAGCATGGCCCCTGTGATACCGCGGTACAACTACTACAATAGGAAGGATACAGAGAAGATTAGCATGGCCCCTGTGATACCATTTCGGCGGTACAACTACTACAATAGGAAGGATACAGAGAATATTAGCATAGCCCCTGTGATACCAGTTCGGCGGTACAACTACTACAATAGGAAGTATACAGAGAAGATTAGCATGGCCCCTGTGATACCAGTTCGGCGGTACAATTACTACAATAGGAAGGATACAGAGAAGATTAGCATGGCCCCTGTGATACCAGTTCGGCGGTACAACTACTACAATAGGAAGGATACAGAGAAGATTAGCATGGCCCCTGTGATACCAGTTCGGCGGTACAACTACTACAATAGGAAGGATACAGAGAAGATTAGCATGGCCCCTGTGATACCAGTTCGGAGGTACAACTACTGCAATAGGAAGGATACAGAGATTATTAGCATGGCCCCTGTGATACCAGTTCGGTGGTACAACTACTACAATAGGAAGGATACAGAGAAGATTAGCATGGCCCCTGTGATACCAGTTCGGCGGTACAATTACTACAATAGGAAGGATACAGAGAAGATTAGCATGGCCCCTGTGATACCAGTTCGGCGGTACAATTACTACAATAGGAAGGATACAGAGAAGATTAGCATGGCCCCTGTGATACCAGTTCGGCGGTACAACTACTACAATAGGAAGTATACAGAGAAGATTAGCATGGCCCCTGTGATACCAGTTCGGCGGTACAACTACTACAATAGGAAGTATACAGAGAAGATTAGCATGGCCCCTGTGATACCAGTTCGGCGGTACAACTACTACAATAGGAAGGATACAGAGAAGATTAGCATGACCCCTGTGATACCAGTTCGACGGTACAACTACTACAATAGGAACGATACAGAGAAGATTAGTATGGCCCCTGTGATACCAGTTCGGCGGTACAACTACTACAATAGGAAGGATACAGAGAAGATTAGCATGGCCCCTGTGATACCGCGGTACAACTACAACAATAGGAAGGATACAGAGAAGATTAGCATGGCCCCTGTGATACCAGTTCGGCGGTACAACTACTACAATAGGAAGAATACAGAGAAGATTAGCATGGTACCTGTGATACCGCGGTACAACTACAACAATAGGAAGGATACAGAGAAGATTAGCATGGCCCCTGTGATACCAGTTCGGCGGTACAACTACTACAATAGGAAGAATACAGAGAAGATTAGCATGGCCCCTGTGATACCAGTTCGGCGGTACAACTACTACAATAGGAAGTATACAGATAAGATTAGCATGGCCCCTGTGATACCAGTTCGGCGGTACAATTACTACAATAGGAAGGATACAGAGATGATTAGCATGGCCCCTGTGATACCAGTTCGGCGGTACAACTACTACAATAGGAAGGATACAGAGATTATTAGCATGGCCCCTGTGATACCAGTTCGGCGGTAAAACTACTACAATAGGAAGGATACAGAGAAGATTAGCATGGCCCCTGTGATACCAGTTCGGCGGTACAACTACTACAATAGGAAGGATACAGAGATTATTAGCATGGCCCCTGTGATACCAGTTCGGCGGTAAAACTACTACAATAGGAAGTATACAGAGAAGATTAGCATGGCCCCTGTGATACCAGTTCGGCGGTACAATTACTACAATAGGAAGTATACAGAGAAGATTAGCATGGCCCCTGTGATACCAGTTCGGCGGTACAATTACTACAATAGGAAGGATACAGAGAAGATTAGCATGGCCCCTGTGATACCAGTTCGGCGGTAAAACTACTACAATAGGAAGGATACAGAGAAGATTAGCATGGCCCCTGTGATACCAGTTCGGCGGTACAATTACTACAATAGGAAGGATACAGAGAAGATTAGCATGGCCCCTGTGATACCAGTTCGGCGGTACAACTACTACAATAGGAAGTATACAGAGAAGATTAGCATGGCCCCTGTGATACCAGTTCGGCGGTACAATTACTACAATAGGAAGGATACAGAGAAGATTAGCATGGCCCCTGTGATACCAGTTCGGCGGTACAACTACTACAATAGGAAGGATACAGAGAAGATTAGCATGGCCCCTGTGATACCAGTTCGGCGGTACAACTACTACAATAGGAAGGATACATCAAAATGATTAACATTTCTAATTTACAAATATTTCACTGAATCACTATCAATCCCAAACAAACACAGAGTTTCTACACAGAAAAAAAAGGAGTAAGATTACCATTAAAATACACTTCCCGAACCTTGCTATTCCACGGAGTTTGAATTTCAGGAAATATATTTCACACAAAAAAAGATGAAGAAGAATGCCTTTTAAAAACGAAGATAGTATAAAAAAAAGGTACTAAAAACTTTGACAGGAATGCTCCTTTATCGGTAGGTTATACCTTCCAAACGACAATGGCGAAAGGGTTGGTGTGAAAGACAAACAGACGATCGCTGCCCTCGGCGACAGTGCTGCCGCGTCGCGGGAACGTAACAAAGGATCCGTTCTTCCTCTAAACGACCCTAAAAAGAGGGTCTTCCCATTCACGTCTTCCCCCACCCTAAAAAATCGTCGTTAATTTTGCTGGAATAAAACCGCATTTCCGATTTCAGGACCATCCTCCCCTGAAGAACGAGCTATCTGTGAGAAGATGGGACGTCCCACAAAACAGGGGCAGATGGTTGGGGTCGGCTGCCTTTATTTTAAAGGTTATTCCATTTGTCAATCGATTCTTCTCCTCCCTAAACATCTTAAAAAACAGCGTATAAGAAAAGAATCTAAAAAAAAAAAAAATTGTACCCTCCTTTTCCTTCAAAACTGGTGGGCTTTATGGAGATGATGATGAAAAAGATGTCGATCTCTTTTTTGATGGCACGCGAAAGTTCATTCCATCGTCTGCTTTTTTTTTTTTTTGAAAATATCTTTTGGTATTGAATTTCGGGGTTGTTTACTCCATTTTTTTCCCGCCAAAAATGGGTGTAAGCTTCATTGGGAAATAATATGCAATTATGTATTGTCTTGACTGCGTTCAAGTTGCATAAATATTATATGCAGAATATGAATAATTGTTTTTTATGCTATTTATTAAGATTACCTATATAACAAATATTAGAAAATACCTTGTGAAAGTAAATACACAAATCTGGATTTAAGAAAATTCTACCAAAAGCCTTTAATAAATTGGTAATTTACATTTCGAAAGAAAGATCATTAGTAGAGAGATAGCCAGCTTTGAACTTGGATGGAAATAAAATATGGAAACACTTGGCAGCATTGGTTTCTTAATCAAACGACAATATGATCCAATATTATTTTGACATTTAGTAAAACAAATTTAGTACTGTAACAAATTCCTTTTGTAAAAAAAACGCAAATTAACCCATCGTGACGATAAGAACCCATCCCACGATCGCCTGTACCGTCGAGAACCCATCCCACGATCGCCTCTACCGCCAAGAGCCCATCCCACGATCGCCTCTACCGCCAAGAACCCATCCCACGATCGCCTCTACAGCCAAGAACCCATCCCACAATCGCCTTTACCGCCAAGAACCCATCTCACGATCGCCTCTACCGCCAAGAACCCATCCCACGATCGCCTCTACTGCCAAGAACCCATCCCACGATCGCCTCTACAGCCAAGAACCCATCCCACGATCGCCTGTACCGCCAAGAACCCATCCCACGATCGCCTCTACCGCCAAGAACCCATCCCACGATCACCTCTACCGCCAAGAACCCATACCACGATCGCCTCTACCGCCAAGAACCCATCCCACGGTCACCTCTACCGCCGAAAACCCAACCCACGATCACCCCTACCGCCAAGAACCCATCCCACAATCGTCTTTACCGCCAAGAACCCATCCCACGATTGCCTGTAACGCCAAGAACCCATCCCACGATCGCCTGTACCGCCAAGAATCCATCCCACGATCGCCTCTACCGTCAACAAGAGCACGGAAGGTGACTCTACCCACCCCGAGGTTCCCAAGCCAACAAGGAGGGGAGATGACTCCGCAGATAACTCGCTCACAATTAGCCAGCCTCTGATGCTATCGCGCGGTTTTTCAAGCATCCGGCGCTATCCTCTGCCCAATTAACAGCTGGCCCCCATCACCTCCGATAATTCAATTTAAACGCCCAATTACAGCGCGACTTTCAATTTAAACGACCAATCAGCATGAAAGTTACAATTTCATCCTTAAATCACCATGCTTCTTACAATTTCAACGCTCAATTACCATGCGCGTTACAATTTCAACGCCCAATTACAACGCGAGTTACAATTTCAACGCCCAATTACAATGCGAGGTAAAATTTCAACGCTTAATCACCATGCGAGTTACAATTTCAAGGCCCAATTACAACACCAGTTACAATTTCAACGCCCAATTACAACACCAGTTAAAGTTTCAACGCCCAATTACAACACCAGTTAAAGTTTCAACGCCTAATTACAACACCAGTTACAATTTCAACGCCCAATTACAATGCGAGGTACCATTTCAACGCCCAATTAGAACATCAGTTAAAGTTTCAATGCCCAATTACAACACAGTTACAATTTCAACGCCCAATTACAACACCAGTTACAATTTCAACGCCCAATTACAATGCGAGGTACCATTTCAACGCCCAATTAGAACATCAGTTAAAGTTTCAATGCCCAATTACAACACATTTACAATTTCAACGCCCAATTAGAACATCAGTTAAAGTTTCAATGCCCAATTACAACACAGTTACAATTTCAACGCCCAATTACAACACCAGTTACAATTTCAACGCCCAATTAAGATGCGAGGTACAATTTCAACGCCCAATTACAACTCGAGGTACGATTTCAACGCCCAATTACAACGCGGGTTGCAATTTCAACGCCCAATTACAACGCGGGTTACAATTTCAACACCCAATTACTGTGCTAGTTATAATTTCAACACCCAATTACCGTGCTAGTTATAATTTCAACACCCAATTACCGTGTTAGTTACAATTTCAACACCCAATTAGAACACCAGTTAAAGTTTCAACGCCCAATTACAACACCAGTTACAATTTCAACGCCCAATTACAACACCAGTTACAATTTCAACGCCCAATTAAGATGCGAGGTACAATTTCAACGCCCAATTACAACTCGAGGTACGATTTCAACGCCCAATTACAACACGGGTTGCAATTTCAACGCCCATTCACCCTTATAGTTATAATTTCAACACCCAATTACTGTGCTAGTTGCAATTTCAACGCCCAATTACATCGCGGGTTAAGATTTCAACGCCCAATCACCATGCTAGTTACAATTTCAACGCCCAATAACCATGCGAGTTACAATTTCAACGCCCAATTACAACGCAGGTTGCAATTTCAACGCCCAATTACAACGCGGGTTACGATTTCAACGCCCAATCACCATGCGAGTTACAATTTCAACGCCCAATTACAACGCGGGTTGCAATTTCAACGCCCAATCACTATGCGAGTTACAATTTTAACACCCAATTGCCGTGCTAGTTAAAATTTCAACACCCAATTACCGTGCTAGTTATAATTTCAATACCCAATTACCGTGCTAGTTACAATTTCAACACCCAATTACCGTGTTATTTACAATTTCATCACCCAATTACTGTGCTAGTTACAATTTCAACATCCAATTACCGTGCGAGCTATAATTTCAACACCCAATTACCGTGCTAGTTACAATTTTAACACCCAATTACCGTGCTAGTTACAATTTCAACACCCAATTACCATCATAGTTATAATTTCAACACCCAATTACCGTGCTAGTTACAATTTAAACACCCAATTACCATGCTACTTACAATTTCAACACCCAATTACCATCATAGTTATAATTTCAACACCCAATTACCGTGCTAGTTACAATTTCAACACCCAATTACCGTGCTAGTTACAATTTCAACACCCAATTACCGTGCTAGTTATAATTTCAATACCCAATTACCGTGCTAGTTATAATTTCAATACCCAATTACCGTGCTAGTTATAATTTCAACACCCAATTACCGTGCTAGTTATAATTTCAACACCCAATTACCGTGCTAGTTAAAATTTCAACACCCAATCACCGTGCTAGTTATAATTTCAACACCCAATTACCGTGCTAGTTATAATTTCAATACCCAATTACCGTGCTAGTTATAATTTCAATACCTAATTACCGTGCTAGTTATAATTTCAATACCCAATTACCGTGCTAGTTATAATTTCAACACCCAATTACCGTGCTAGTTATAATTTCAATACCCAATTACCGTGCTAGTTATAATTTCAATACCTAATTACCGTGCTAGTTATAATTTCATCACCCAATTACCGTGATAGTTACGATTTCAACACCCAATTACCATGCGTATTACAATTTCATCACCCAATTACCGTGCTAGTTACAATTTTAACACCCAATTACAACGCGGGTTGCAATTTCAACGCCCAATTACAACGCGGGTTACGATTTCAACGCCCAATCACCATGCGAGTTACAATTTCAACGCCCAATTACAACGCGGGTTGCAATTTCAACGCCCAATCACTATGCGAGTTACAATTTTAACACCCAATTGCCGTGCTAGTTAAAATTTCAACACCCAATTACCGTGCTAGTTATAATTTCAATACCCAATTACCGTGCTAGTTACAATTTCAACACCCAATTACCATCATAGTTATAATTTCAACACCCAATTACCGTGCTAGTTACAATTTCAACACCCAATTACCGTGCTAGTTACAATTTCAACACCCAATTACCGTGCTAGTTATAATTTCAATACCCAATTACCGTGCTAGTTATAATTTCAATACCCAATTACCGTGCTAGTTATAATTTCAACACCCAATTACCGTGCTAGTTATAATTTCAACACCCAATTACCGTGCTAGTTAAAATTTCAACACCCAATCACCGTGCTAGTTATAATTTCAACACCCAATTACCGTGCTAGTTATAATTTCAATACCCAATTACCGTGCTAGTTATAATTTCAATACCTAATTACCGTGCTAGTTATAATTTCAATACCCAATTACCGTGCTAGTTATAATTTCAACACCCAATTACCGTGCTAGTTATAATTTCAATACCCAATTACCGTGCTAGTTATAATTTCAATACCTAATTACCGTGCTAGTTATAATTTCATCACCCAATTACCGTGATAGTTACGATTTCAACACCCAATTACCATGCGTATTACAATTTCATCACCCAATTACCGTGCTAGTTACAATTTTAACACCCAATTACAACGCGGGTTGCAATTTCAACGCCCAATTACAACGCGGGTTACGATTTCAACGCCCAATCACCATGCGAGTTACAATTTCAACGCCCAATTACAACGCGGGTTGCAATTTCAACGCCCAATCACTATGCGAGTTACAATTTTAACACCCAATTGCCGTGCTAGTTAAAATTTCAACACCCAATTATCGTGCTAGTTATAATTTCAATACCCAATTACCGTGCTAGTTACAATTTCAACACCCAATTACCGTGTTATTTACAATTTCATCACCCAATTACTGTGCTAGTTACAATTTCAACATCCAATTACCGTGCGAGCTATAATTTCAACACCCAATTACCGTGCTAGTTACAATTTTAACACCCAATTACCGTGCTAGTTACAATTTCAACACCCAATTACCATCATAGTTATAATTTCAACACCCAATTACCGTGCTAGTTACAATTTAAACACCCAATTACCATGCTACTTACAATTTCAACACCCAATTACCATCATAGTTATAATTTCAACACCTAATTACCGTGCTAGTTACAATTTCCACACCCAATTACCGTGCTAGTTACAATTTCAACACCCAATTACCGTGCTAGTTATAATTTCAATACCCAATTACCGTGCTAGTTATAATTTCAACACCCAATTACCGTGCTAGTTAAAATTTCAACACCCAATCACCGTGCTAGTTATAATTTCAATACCCAATTACCGTGCTAGTTATAATTTCAATACCCAATTACCGTGCTAGTTATAATTTCATCACCCAATTACCGTGCTAGTTATAATTTCATCACCCAATTACCGTGCTAGTTATAATTTCGTCACCCAATTACCGTGATAGTTACAATTTAAACTTCCAATTACCGTGCTAGTTATAATTTCAACACCCAATTACCGTGATAGTTACGATTTCAACACCCAATTACCATGCGAATTACAATTTCAACACCCAATTACCATGCGAATTACAATTTCAACACCCAATTACCGTGATAGTTACAATTTCAACACCCAATTACCGTGATAGTTACGATTTCAACACCCAATTACCATGCGAATTACAATTTCAACACCCAATTACCATGCGAATTACAATTTCAACACCCAATTACCGTGATAGTTACAATTTCAACACCCAATTACCGTGCTAGTTACAATTTCAACACCCAATTACCGTGATAGTTACAATTTCAACACCCAATTACCGTGCTAGTTATAATTTCAACACCCTATCACCATCCTAGCTACAATTTCAACACCCAATCACCATCCTAGCTACAATTTCAACACCCAATTACCACCCTAGCTACAATTGTTCTAACACTAGTTGTACAGTATAAAATATCGTTAAATAATGAAAAGAACTTCGCAATCCAATAAAAAAATCCCTATTTATCAAATTAAGGTAAAAACATCAGATTTCCAGGGATAAGTCACTTTTTAAAACGTCACTTTATAACTTTCGGTCCTGAGAAAGATATTTATATATATATATTTAAAATAATTTGAATGTATTGTATTCTTGTATACACCTATTCCCCGATTTACACGGTAGATACGTTCCTGAGGAAAACGTGTAAATCGGGGGATAGGTGTAGACAGAAATAAAAATAAAATGCATTGACAGGTTAAAATATGTAGTCAGCACATATAAGCTCGGGATTCCTCGTGAGATGTGTACACAGCGCATATGTTCAATCACAGTAGTATTTAGTATAGTGCGATAAAAAAAACTTATTTTGAACACCGTGTAAAAGCGAAAACGTGTAAAACAAGTACCGTGTAAATCGGGGGATAGGTGTAGTGTGTTTGTTTTAACATGAAAGTATATTGTTTTTGAATCTCTCTCTCTATCTTCCCTCTATATATTTATCTATATTTAATTAAAAAGGCATATATTGGATTAAAATATTTATTTTACCAATATATAGGAGAATATATTAAATATTTGATTAATTAATTGATTAAAAATTCGTTTTTTTAAATGCTTTTATGCACTAAAAAGGAGAAAATAAATATATAAGTTTTTTTTCTTCCATTGAAATTAGTTATTAAGTAAATATGGAAATTAGTTTAGTTCCGACATCTCTGACCACATTTTAATGGAACGCTAGCTACTCATTACGCCAGAGAAACGGCTACACCTATTTTATCCGTTTTTAAAAGGAAATATGAAATATACAAATTCTCTTCTAGAGTCTATTTCCGACCACCATGGCAACCTTGAAAAAAAAAATCTGAAATTTTGTACATTTGCAATGTTATAATAACTGAACAAATCTATAAAATACCAGACATCTCTACGTGGTCAAAAGGTATATTAAAAAATTGACCAGAAATTTCTAAAAGAAATATAGAGAGAAAATGGCCCATTCCTGATCACCCAGATGTCTGGTCTCTTGTCAAATTGCATTGGCATCAGGTTTAACCAGGTGTGCCAAATTTCAGACTTCAGGTGCTCTGTAAGTATGCTAAAATTGGATCACTAAATTTGAAAGTAAATTACTGCATACCTGACCACCCAGCAGCATGCAATTTTGTCAACTTGCATTGCCATTAGGTTTGAGCAAATTTCCCTAATTTCAGACTTCTTGGTTCTCAGTAGGTTATACAAATTGATCACGATTTTCGTGATTGATTTTTTTAATCCAAAATATAGTTGATACCGCGTGAAGACCAAGTTATAAAGAAGGGACTCGGTGACCAAAGGGAGAAGCTTAAAGAAAGACATTTACCTAAATGTTAACTAGACACGGCTCCACGTGATTTCTAGATACATAACACAGAGGGGGCTAGAGGTAGACTATCTCACACCGTCATGTATTGCTACACACCCCTGAACCCAACTTCCCAATTCCGACAACTCGATGAACTCGTTGAGTTCACTATTGGACAACAAAGTATAATGGAGCGGACTAGAGACCGAAGACAGAACTGCTGACACTGCCAACGCTGAAAGCCGGACTTAACGTCACACGCGAGGCCTCCCATCGGAGTTTTGCGCCAGAACCAGCAGACTAGCAATCAGTACCTAGTCCTAGGTCTGTGGAGCGAGCCAAGCTGCCGGAGGAGAAGTTGAGGACCAATCCACGTTATGTGACACAGGGTTAAAGTAGTGGGTCCTCCCGCCCAACGTGGAATGGTAAATGACCACAGCCCCTGCTGTGATCACCACAGGAATGTAAGCGCTAAAACCCGCCCCGCTGTCAATAGCTACTGTCTAACATTAGCTAGATCCTGCAACAACGCCGTTAGTAGAGCTGGAACACAGGGAAGTCACGGCATCTGGAACATCTGTTACACACAGCAACTTAGAATTCAGACTTTATGGTCAACAGATTGTCACCGAGTCCCTTTTTTATTCTTGGCATCACGCGGTTTGTGAATTTTTATTCTATCTCATTCCTAATGATTTCAATTAGAAAAGAGCAAAGTTCACAAGAAGATCTTCTAACTATGACAAAGAACTAATCACAATTTCGTTGCAAACAACTAATTCATAGAACAACTCTAATCAGCAACCAAGGACACCAAATTCTTCCAAGAACTTAAAAAAACCCTACAAACTCTATGTTCTCAATTCTTATTTCTTCGAGTTATATAATAAAACTACGCCAGCTAATCTTTATTTTTTTTTTTAACGGTTTAAAATATTTGTGGCTGAAACCACTATATTCCCTAAGAAGGTAACTGAATATATGATAATGAATTATTCCTTTCTTTGATCTTTTTCAATACAATTTTACCTGAGTATTTAATATTGACAAACTATTATTTCAGCCATAGTTTTCTAAAGGTTATGGTCATATCTAGCTCAGCTTGCTAATCACACTTTTCAAAGTAATTTAACAATTTTTAAATATTTTCTTTGTTGTGTCATCAGAATGGTATTCTGTTTCAATATAAATCCACTTGACTGAGATACGGAGCTTTTCCTTCCATAAATATAACAGAGCTTCTACTATCTTGTTATTTGTTGCTATCTCAAATGGTCAAAGTTAGATAAGTATAGTGCAGAAATAAGTGGAACACATTTCTTAAAGAACATTAAGATTGGGATAAAAGAAGCTCAACTGGTGTCTTGTTGATTTCTATCAATCCAACCAATCAGCTGGGCCAGTTCACATCACGTGATATTTATCCAACTTCTGGTTGGCTGGCTGATGGTGTATCAAGATGTGGTCATCAAGAAGCTGTCCAGCTGTCATCAGTAGAGAGATGACACCAGAGATTGATACAAGAGTTCATCTGGTTTAATGTCTTCGGTATTCAGGGTGAATTCTTATACCTGCATTCTTCAACATATTAGAATATAAATTCACAATATAAAGTTTATATTATTGGTTTAAGATAGTTGTATTACTTCTTTCTTCCATCTATATTTGCTCCAGTATTTGCTCGTTATCATTGCATTTTGTCACAAAGCAATAACGCACCATCTATATATATAAAATGGAAGGATTTAAAAGCACGAATGTTTCTTTTATACATAATACAAACTTCTACTGCCCTTACTGTGATTAACCACTGATGAGCCAAGCCCTCCCAATATATTTTTTCATCGCAGTAAGGGCAGTAGAAGTTTGCATTATGTATAAAAGAACCATTCGTGCTTTTAAATCTTTCCATTTGTATTATATCAAAATTTGTATCATATATAATTCTTCATATCTTTTCTAATTTCCAAATTTATATTTTAATCCATTATCATTCTTATTATATATTTTTATTTTCTGTTTCGTTAACAATTACGTTTTAAATAACTTGTTTTATATCACATACATAACAAAAAGAGAATTAAGTACTTTTGTTCTATGTATTGTTATTTCCAATCGAAATTTTTCCATGGTCAAATTTCAATAAATATATTACGATATATCAATGAATATATTTTCTTCCAATTACTATAATATGGATTAGAATTTTAAAGAATATCATTTATATGTTTCATTTATTAATTAAATATTAAAAATATTACTTTTCTATGTATTTAGATTTAGATTATATGAAATTTTATTAAATTATATATATATATATTTATACATATATATTTAAAGAAATATAATTATGTATGAGAGGTGTCATATTTGTAATAGAAAAATATAATTATAATTATCTCTAAAATTTAGTTTACTCCTTTGTTATACTCAAAAATAATATTTTTATTTAAAATAAAGCTATTGATAAATGAATATAGAATTTATTTTTGTTAAAATTATTATTTTTTAACAGTAAGAAGCATGGAATTATTTATGAAAGTAAAATAGCTATATATGTCTTGGATATATTGTACCATTTATATAAGTGCAATACACTTACAGTACAAGCTGTCATAACACTCTTCACGTCATGGACACAAATATTTGTTTGTATAATATATATTTGAATCCACATCATATGATTATATTAAAATTTCAGATTTTTAAGAATAATAAATCCATTAAACATGCATTATTTGCATATTGCCTTAAAACCTTGTGCAAATTTTGTCTCATAAGAAATGCATAAGTACAACACCTTGGTTAGAGTATATATATATTTTCCCGATATATATATACACACACACACAAGGCTTTATTAAGACCAGCGGTCTTATACAGATTCACCACAGGAAGAAATAATAGATGGAGCTCCTATACTCCAGGCAGCACAGCACCCAACAACAGCCTCCTTGTCCGACGCATGTCCAATGGCCACACGTTCCTTTGTGCATACGTCATGGTTAGCGAATCACTGAACAGGCTAGTGAGTTTGAGTATATATAAATATATGGGATAGGTTAAACGTATTTGATAGTATCTTTGATGTTCTTTGTGAAAATATATAAATTAAGGCTTAGCAGAGAGTATTCCTAAAATTAGCCCATATTCCCTCAGCAATCTAAAAATTTCACTTTTAAACAAACGATATTCTAAAGAGATTAGCAACGCATTTTTTTAAAGACACCCACTAAAAAAAGCTAACAGAACAACAACAGAAAAAATGCTAATGACCAATGTAATCAAGCAAAGTTCATTTGTTGTACCAATTATAGAACATTTAAAAAATAGCTTCAAAAATAATAGAGCAATTAATTTTCTAAAGCAGAAGATCCCAGTAACGATTCAACAAGGGAGTTCAGGAAAAGAAAAAGAATAAGAAAAAAAAAAGTAGCAGAAGAACCTATTAGAAGGCAGAAGAGCCTTCCTCTCCAGAAATAGCGCCAAAAAAGCGAGTCATCCACGCGCCAGTATAACCCTAAACAAGATCATGCTGGCAGGAAAAAAAAAAGAAGAATTAAGAAAGGATTGGGCTGATGTGTTTGCTGTGGAGAAGAAAAAAATGCACAAAAAGAATCCCACTATAAAGAGGTACATTGGGGGCTTGCCAGTCTTTTGCTAAATTTCGCTAGGGTACAATCTTATCCTGAGCAGTAGATACAATCATAGAACAATTGCCTTTATTTAATTTTTGACCAGATTTTTCATTGTTTACATAGAAAATTTTTCAAAATATTGAATTTTAATAATTTGCATTAAGATTTATTCATAGAATACTTTTTTTGTTTTTATTTGATTTTTGACCAGATAATAAGATTTATGCATAGAATAATTTTTGTTTTTCATTAGATTTTGACCAGATTTTCCTTTGTTTACATAGCACATTTAAAAATGAAGTGCTTTTGATTTGTATTAGTTTGCATTTTAAACAATTTTAATAAGATTTTTCTATTGTTTACGTAGAAGGGTCAAAACTTATACAAATTTTAGATGCAATATCGTAGCATAATTAGATTTTTTACATTTTTTATAAGTGTTATATTATTCAGATAAAATAGCCTAAAATAATTGTTTGAATTATAAGAAATATGAACCATTTTTGACGCGTATAATTCATTTTAAAATAATGTAATAATGTAATAATCAATTTTATGTAATAATCAATTTTATACTGCCTTTACTGCGCTGTAATGCATCGTATTAATGATATTTGAATTGTATTAATTTCGTTAAGATATATTCATAGAATAATTAACTTTTTTTAATTTTGACCAGAAATCCTATCGTTTACACAGCAAGTTCAAAATATTTGTTTTTGCATTGGATTGATATTTGCATTTAAAAAAATGATAAACAAATTTTCTTTGTGAAAAAATAGTAAAAATGTGATATTGTACTGGGATAAGGTGCATAAATTTAGAAAAAGGCATCTCCTTATCGTGCAACTGAAAGTTGCTGATGGCTTGCGCCATCTATCGGAATAAATATCAACTATTCTCGTTGATTTTTAATTATTTTGCCAATTCTGGAATAATTAAAAATCAACGAGAATAGTTGATATTTATTCCGATAGATGGCGCAAGCCATCAGCAACTTTCAGTTGCACGATAAGGAGATGCCTTTTTCTAAATTTCCTTTGATTGATAATACCGTCAAGTAGGAAATAGTGATAAAATGTGATAAAGTGATGAATATAGTGATAAAATTAAATTTTTAAAAACACAATCACTTATTTACATATAAACGAACAGATTTTTAGATTTAAAATACCTTTATTCGACATCTAGTCCATTTTTACAAACAAATTAAATGAAAATCAAAGTATATATAATATACAGTAGAACTACCTCCCTGTAAAGGACAACACCTAATTACAAAGCCAAACTGTCCTTTAGGGAGAGGTGTCCTTTTACCGTAGAGTTGCTAAATAGTAAAAATGATAATTTTTCAAATGAAAACTGTTCTTTGTAGAGAGGTGTGTCCGCTAGCGGAGTGTCCGCTAAAGGGAGGTTCTACTGTTTATACACATACACGACTATATATATGTTATAAAAAGAAAAAAAAATTCTGTTGTATTTTAGAATTGTTGAGATTATGCTATGGTAATTGCAGTCGTGGCTGAATAATAATCTTGAAAATATAAAGTCTCTTGATCAGAGATTTATTTATTTGAGCTAAGAAATATATATATATAAAACATAATTTGGTAAAAGTAATGCCTGGCTTAAGGCGAGTAGAATAATAAAAACAAAAGATTATTTACATAATGTACAAAAGTTTTGAGCCAGCCATTGGAATAGAGAAAATATCTTTATTTTACGGGGCTGCTAACCAAAATGAATGTTTTTTGAGCCCCGAAAAGCCATTGGAATAAAACAACAACGAGTTTTTATAGGGGAAGAGTAACCTCCGGCGGTCGATTTTAACAGAGTATTTTATCCATGAAATATATTTGAAAAACATATTTTTATATAACATATATATACAATTATATATATTCGAGAAGGGTTTTCTCTCTCTCCTCTTCCCCAACGCCGAAGAGTTCTCCTCCAGATGATTAGGGGTCTTCTTTTTCTCCCCTTACTTCAAATCTCTGGAAGAACGTGTAAATGGATATAGAGAAGCATCAGTGTTATAAGTAACAAATTACTAAAAAATAATGTTTGTTTAAATATTGTTTTGTATTGCTCCTCTTCTAGAAGTCAGTGGACCAGTAGGTAATACCCTCGATTCCCGACAGCCATGAACCGGGATTGTATCCCGCGGTAAAATTTTGTCTAATATGTAAATAACCTTCACATATTATTCATTTTGAAAATAAAGCAATCTATATTTAATTCATTAGATAATAAAAAGGCATATATTGGATTTAATAAAATATTTATTTTGCCAATATTTCGGTTGGCTGAACGCCAACCTTTATCGAGACATTACATCTTTGCATATACAAAGATTATACAAATTGAGTATACAATTGAGTATACAAAAATGTAATGCCTCGATAAAGGTTGGCGTTCAGCCAGCCGAAATATTAGCAAAATAAATCTTTTATTAAATCCAATATATGCCTTTTTATTATTTAATATTATTCATTGTTGTAATTATCATAAACTAGGTTGTTCTTGTTGAGCAGTACTTGATAAAGTGATTTTATAACAAGAAAAGAAGATCCTATTCTATGGGGACAAGTGGTTAAAACTCTCGATTCCCGACAGCCATGAACAGCGATTTAATCCCGCATTGGTCACTTTGTTTTAATATGTAAATAACCATCACATATTATTCATTGTTGTTAATATCATAAACTAGGTTGCTCTTTTTGAGCGGTACCTAGTAAAGTTGGAACCAGGAGTCTTTTCTATGGGAGCTGTGATTCACAACTTTCCCATTTTGTAGCTACTGACATGAATCCAACGTGTTTCTGTCAATGATTCATTCAAATTTTTGGAAGTTTGTCTCTAGTGTCTTTATGTCCTTTCTCTTGCGGCATGAAGAGCGGCTTTGTTGTCATATCGTCTATAGGGACATTGTCATCTTGGAGGGAACTTTGGCTTTGGCACGGTGGTGGAATCCTGGAGCCAGTAAATATACAAGTTCACAGCACCCATGGTCTCAAGGTCTGCTCGGCGAATATCAGTTTGTCTTCTCTAATCTACCCAGCATCTCCACCAAAATGTAACGTAGTAAAATGAAGGAAGACAAATGTCAGAATTACAAATAGCAATTTATTTTGATCAGAATCATTGCGACTAATTCCACAAAAGACTTTCATTAAGACATGTCATCTTACGTGTCCCGGAGTCCAAGTAGAAAGGAACAAAACCAACAAAGGAAGAAAGTATCAATACCACAGTTATATACAGTATTGGTGTAGAGATATAACAACCACTTCTAGTTATCTTTGTTTAATTATCTACTGTACTGTATGTGGTAGTACAAGTACACCTATCCCCCGATTTACACGGTACTTGTTTTACACGTTTTCGCTTTTACACGGTTTTCCAAATAAGTTTTTTTTTTGTTTTTATCGCACTATACTAAATGCTACTGTGATTGAACACATGCGCTGTGTACACATCTCACGAGGAATCCCGAGCTTATGTGCTGACTTCCTGCACACGCACACTGTGTCTGTATTTCTAATTTTTAAAAAATTTTAATTTTCGATTTGCACGTTTTTCTTAGGAACGTATCTACCGTGTAAATCGGGGGATAGGTGTACTTAGTAATCTCCCATTGTGGTAGAGTGACAATTAAAACATCTTTAATGACTTCGAAATTTACAGAATAAAAGATAAAATTTACAGTCAACCATAATTCTATACTGTACTGTATGTGGTAGTTCAAGTACTTAGTAATCTCCCATTGTGGTAGAGTGACAATTGAAACATCTTTAATGACTTCAAAATTTACAGAATAAAAGATAAAATTTACAGTCAACCATAATTCTCTACTGTACTGTACAACTGGTGGTAGTTCAAGTACTTAGTAATCTCCCATTGTGGTAGAGTGACAATTAAAACATCTTTAATGACTTCAAAATTTACAGAATAAAAGATAAAATTTACAGTCAGCCATAATTCTCTACTGTACTGTACAACTGGTGGTAGTTCAAGTACTTAGTAATCTCCCATTGTGGTAGAGTGACAATTAGAACATCTTTATTGACTTCAAAATTTACAGAATAAATGATAATTTACAATCAACCATAATTCTCTACTGTACTGTACAACTGGTGGTAGTTCAAGTACTTAGTAATCTCCCATTGTGGTAGAGTGACAATTGAAACATCTTTAATGACTTCAAAATTTACAGAATAAAAGATAAAATTTACAATCAACCATAATTCTCTACTGTACTGTATGTGGTAGTACAAGTACTTAGTAATCTCCCATTGTGGTAGAGTGACAATTAAAACATCTTTAATGACTTCAAAATTTACAGAATAAAAGATTAAATTTACAGTCAACCATAATTCTCTACTGTACTGTATGTGGTAGTACAAGTACTTAGTAATCTCCCATTGTGGTAGAGTGACAATTAAAACATCTTTATTGACTTCAAAATTTACAGAATAAAAGATTAAATTTACAGTCAACCATAATTCTCTACTGTACTGTACAACTGGTGGTAGTTCAAGTACTTAGTAATCTCCCATTGTGGTAGAGTGACAATTAGAACATCTTTATTGACTTCAAATTTACAGAATAAAAGATAAAATTTACAGTCAACCATAATTCACTACTGTACTGTATGTGGTAGTACAAGTACTTAGTAATCTCCCATTGTGGTAGAGTGACAATTAAAACATCTTTAATGACTTCAAAATTTACAGAATAAAAGATAAAATTTACAATCAACCATAATTCTCTACTGTACTGTATGTGGTAGTACAAGTACTTAGTAATCTCCCATTGTGGTAGAGTGACAATTAAAACATCTTTATTGACTTCAAAATTTACAGAATAAAAGATTAAATTTACAGTCAACCATAATTCTCTACTGTACTGTACAACTGGTGGTAGTTCAAGTACTTAGTAATCTCCCATTGTGGTAGAGTGACAATTAAAACATCTTTATTGACTTCAAAATTTACAGAATAAAAGATAAAATTTACAGTCAACCATAATTCTCTACTGTACTGTACAACTGGTGGTAGTTCAAGTACTTAGTAATCTCCCATTGTGGTAGAGTGACAATTAAAACATCTTTAATGACTTCAAAATTTACAGAATAAAAGATTAAATTTACAGTCAACCATAATTCTCTACTGTACTGTATGTGGTAGTACAAGTACTTAGTAATCTCCCATTGTGGTAGAGTGACAATTAAAACATCTTTATTGACTTCAAAATTTACAGAATAAAAGATTAAATTTACAGTCAACCATAATTCTCTACTGTACTGTACAACTGGTGGTAGTTCAAGTACTTAGTAATCTCCCATTGTGGTAGAGTGACAATTAGAACATCTTTATTGACTTCAAATTTACAGAATAAAAGATAAAATTTACAGTCAACCATAATTCACTACTGTACTGTATGTGGTAGTACAAGTACTTAGTAATCTCCCATTGTGGTAGAGTGACAATTATTTTTGAAAATTAAAACATCTTTATTGACATCAAAATTTACAGAATAAAAGATAAAATTTACAGTCAACCATAATTCTCTACTGTACTGTACAACTGGTGGTAGTTCAAGTACTTAGTAATCTCCCATTGTGGTAGAGTGACAATTAAAACATCTTTATTGACTTCAAAATTTACAGAATAAAAGATAAAATTTACAGTCAACCATAATTCTCTACTGTACTGTACAACTGGTGGTAGTTCAAGTACTTAGTAATCTCCCATTGTGGTAGAGTGACAATTAAAACATCTTTAATGACTTCAAAATTTACAGAATAAAAGATAAAATTTACAGTCAACCATAATTCACTACTGTACTGTATGTGGTAGTACAAGTACTTAGTAATCTCCCATTGTGGTAGAGTGACAATTATTTTTGAAAATTAAAACATCTTTATTGACATCAAAATTTACAGAATAAAAGATAAAATTTACAGTCAACCATAATTCTCTACTGTACTGTACAACTGGTGGTAGTTCAAGTACTTAGTAATCTCCCATTGTGGTAGAGTGACAATTAAAACATCTTTATTGACTTCAAAATTTACAGAATAAAAGATAAAATTTACAGTCAACCATAATTCTCTACTGTACTGTACAACTGGTGGTAGTTCAAGTACTTAGTAATCTCCCATTGTGGTAGAGTGACAATTAAAACATCTTTAATGACTTCAAAATTTACAGAATAAAAGATAAAATTTACAGTCAACCATAATTCTCTACTGTACTGTATGTGGTAGTACAAGTACTTAGTAATCTCCCATTGTGGTAGAGTGACAATTAAAACATCTTTATTGACTTCAAAATTTACAGAATAAAAGATTAAATTTACAGTCAACCATAATTCTCTACTGTACTGTACAACTGGTGGTAGTTCAAGTACTTAGTAATCTCCCATTGTGGTAGAGTGACAATTAAAACATCTTTATTGACTTCAAAATTTACAGAATAAAAGATTAAATTTACAGTCAACCATAATTCTCTA
Organism: Cordylochernes scorpioides; assembly: GCA_030710605.1. Classification (NCBI taxonomy): domain Eukaryota; kingdom Metazoa; phylum Arthropoda; class Arachnida; order Pseudoscorpiones; family Chernetidae; genus Cordylochernes; species Cordylochernes scorpioides. The sequence goes on along the minus strand of CP092883.1, from coordinate 3,012,902 downwards.
CTGTACTGTACAACTGGTGGTAGTTCAAGTACTTAGTAATCTCCCATTGTGGTAGAGTGACAATTAGAACATCTTTATTGACTTCAAATTTACAGAATAAAAGATAAAATTTACAGTCAACCATAATTCACTACTGTACTGTATGTGGTAGTACAAGTACTTAGTAATCTCCCATTGTGGTAGAGTGACAATTAAAACATCTTTAATGACTTCAAAATTTACAGAATAAAAGATTAAATTTACAGTCAACCATAATTCTCTACTGTACTGTACAACTGGTGGTAGTTCAAGTACTTAGTAATCTCCCATTGTGGTAGAGTGACAATTAGAACATCTTTATTGACTTCAAATTTACAGAATAAAAGATAAAATTTACAGTCAACCATAATTCACTACTGTACTGTATGTGGTAGTACAAGTACTTAGTAATCTCCCATTGTGGTAGAGTGACAATTAAAACATCTTTAATGACTTCAAAATTTACAGAATAAAAGATTAAATTTACAGTCAACCATAATTCTCTACTGTACTGTATGTGGTAGTACAAGTACTTAGTAATCTCCCATTGTGGTAGAGTGACAATTAAAACATCTTTATTGACTTCAAAATTTACAGAATAAAAGATTAAATTTACAGTCAACCATAATTCTCTACTGTACTGTACAACTGGTGGTAGTTCAAGTACTTAGTAATCTCCCATTGTGGTAGAGTGACAATTAAAACATCTTTATTGACTTCAAAATTTACAGAATAAAAGATAAAATTTACAGTCAACCATAATTCTCTACTGTACTGTACAACTGGTGGTAGTTCAAGTACTTAGTAATCTCCCATTGTGGTAGAGTGACAATTAAAACATCTTTAATGACTTCAAAATTTACAGAATAAAAGATTAAATTTACAGTCAACCATAATTCTCTACTGTACTGTATGTGGTAGTACAAGTACTTAGTAATCTCCCATTGTGGTAGAGTGACAATTAAAACATCTTTATTGACTTCAAAATTTACAGAATAAAAGATTAAATTTACAGTCAACCATAATTCTCTACTGTACTGTACAACTGGTGGTAGTTCAAGTACTTAGTAATCTCCCATTGTGGTAGAGTGACAATTAGAACATCTTTATTGACTTCAAATTTACAGAATAAAAGATAAAATTTACAGTCAACCATAATTCACTACTGTACTGTATGTGGTAGTACAAGTACTTAGTAATCTCCCATTGTGGTAGAGTGACAATTATTTTTGAAAATTAAAACATCTTTATTGACATCAAAATTTACAGAATAAAAGATAAAATTTACAGTCAACCATAATTCTCTACTGTACTGTACAACTGGTGGTAGTTCAAGTACTTAGTAATCTCCCATTGTGGTAGAGTGACAATTAAAACATCTTTATTGACTTCAAAATTTACAGAATAAAAGATAAAATTTACAGTCAACCATAATTCTCTACTGTACTGTACAACTGGTGGTAGTTCAAGTACTTAGTAATCTCCCATTGTGGTAGAGTGACAATTAAAACATCTTTAATGACTTCAAAATTTACAGAATAAAAGATAAAATTTACAGTCAACCATAATTCTCTACTGTACTGTATGTGGTAGTACAAGTACTTAGTAATCTCCCATTGTGGTAGAGTGACAATTAAAACATCTTTATTGACTTCAAAATTTACAGAATAAAAGATTAAATTTACAGTCAACCATAATTCTCTACTGTACTGTACAACTGGTGGTAGTTCAAGTACTTAGTAATCTCCCATTGTGGTAGAGTGACAATTAGAACATCTTTATTGACTTCAAATTTACAGAATAAAAGATAAAATTTACAGTCAACCATAATTCACTACTGTACTGTATGTGGTAGTACAAGTACTTAGTAATCTCCCATTGTGGTAGAGTGACAATTATTTTTGAAAATTAAAACATCTTTATTGACATCAAAATTTACAGAATAAAAGATAAAATTTACAGTCAACCATAATTCTCTACTGTACTGTACAACTGGTGGTAGTTCAAGTACTTAGTAATCTCCCATTGTGGTAGAGTGACAATTAAAACATCCTTAATGACTTCAAAATTTACAGAATAAAAGATAAAATTTACAGTCAACCATAATTCTCTACTGTACTGTACAACTGGTGGTAGTTCAAGTACTTAGTAATCTCCCATTGTGGTAGAGTGACAATTAAAACATCTTTAATGACTTCAAAATTTACAGAATAAAAGATAAAATTTACAGTCAACCATAATTCTCTACTGTACTGTACAACTGGTGGTAGTACAAGTACTTAGTAATCTCCCATTGTGGTAGAGTGACAATTAAAACATCTTTAATGACTTCAAAATTTACAGAATAAAAGATAAAATTTACAGTCAACCATAATTCTCTACTGTACTGTACAACTGGTGGTAGTTCAAGTACTTAGTAATCTCCCATTGTGGTAGAGTGACAATTAAAACATCTTTAATGACTTCAAAATTTACAGAATAAAAGATTAAATTTACAGTCAACCATAATTCTCTACTGTACTGTATGTGGTAGTACAAGTACTTAGTAATCTCCCACTGTGGTAGAGTGACAATTAGAACATCTTTATTGACTTCAAATTTACAGAATAAAAATAAAATTTACAATCAACCATAATTCTCTACTGTACTGTATGTGGTAGTACAAGTACTTAGTAATCTCCCATTGTGGTAGAGTGACAATTAAAACATCTTTATTGACTTCAAAATTTACAGAATAAAAGATAAAATTTACAGTCAACCATAATTCTCTACTGTACTGTACAACTGGTGGTAGTTCAAGTACTTAGTAATCTCCCATTGTGGTAGAGTGACAATTAAAACATCCTTAATGACTTCAAAATTTACAGAATAAAAGATAAAATTTACAGTCAACCATAATTCTCTACTGTACTGTACAACTGGTGGTAGTTCAAGTACTTAGTAATCTCCCATTGTGGTAGAGTGACAATTAAAACATCTTTAATGACTTCAAAATTTACAGAATAAAAGATAAAATTTACAGTCAGCCATAATTCTCTACTGTACTGTACAACTGGTGGTAGTTCAAGTACTTAGTAATCTCCCATTGTGGTAGAGTGACAATTAGAACATCTTTATTGACTTCAAAATTTACAGAATAAAAGATAAAATTTACAGTCAGCCATAATTCTCTACTGTACTGTATGTGGTAGTACAAGTACTTAGTAATCTCCCATTGTGGTAGAGTGACAATTAGAACATCTTTATTGACTTCAAAATTTACAGAATAAACGATAAAATTTACAGTCAACCATAATTCTCTACTGTACTGTATGTGGTAGTACAAGTACTTAGTAATCTCCCATTGTGGTAGAGTGACAATTAAAACATCTTTAATGACTTCAAAATTTACAGAATAAAAGATAAAATTTACAGTCAGCCATAATTCTCTACTGTACTGTACAACTGGTGGTAGTTCAAGTACTTAGTAATCTCCCATTGTGGTAGAGTGACAATTAAAACATCTTTAATGACTTCAAAATTTACAGAATAAAAGATAAAATTTACAGTCAACCATAATTCTCTACTGTACTGTACAACTGGTGGTAGTTCAAGTACTTAGTAATCTCCCATTGTGGTAGAGTGACAATTAAAACATCTTTAATGACTTCAAAATTTACAGAATAAAAGATAAAATTTACAGTCAACCATAATTCTCTACTGTACTGTACAACTGGTGGTAGTACAAGTACTTAGTAATCTCCCATTGTGGTAGAGTGACAATTAAAACATCTTTAATGACTTCAAAATTTACAGAATAAAAGATAAAATTTACAGTCAACCATAATTCTCTACTGTACTGTACAACTGGTGGTAGTTCAAGTACTTAGTAATCTCCCATTGTGGTAGAGTGACAATTAAAACATCTTTATTGACTTCAAAATTTACAGAATAAAAGATTAAATTTACAGTCAACCATAATTCTCTACTGTACTGTACAACTGGTGGTAGTTCAAGTACTTAGTAATCTCCCATTGTGGTAGAGTGACAATTAAAACATCTTTAATGACTTCAAAATTTACAGAATAAAAGATCAAATTTACAGTCAACCATAATTCACTACTGTACTGTACAACTGGTGGTAGTTCAAGTACTTAGTAATCTCCCATTGTGGTAGAGTGACAATTAAAACATCTTTAATGACTTCAAAATCTACAAAATAAAAGATCAAATTTACAGTCAACCATAATTCACTACTGTACTGTACAACTGGTGGTAGTTCAAGTACTTAGTAATCTCCCATTGTGGTAGAGTGACAATTGAAACATCTTTAATGACTTCAAAATCTACAAAATAAAAGATCAAATTTACAGTCAGCCATAATTCTCTACTGTACTGTATGTGGTAGTACAAGTACTTAGTAATCTCCCATTGTGGTAGAGTGACAATTAGAACATCTTTATTGACTTCAAAATTTACAGAATAAACGATAAAATTTACAGTCAACCATAATTCTCTACTGTACTGTACAACTGGTGGTAGTACAAGTACTTAGTAATCTCCCATTGTGGTAGAGTGACAATTGAAACATCTTTAATGACTTCAAAATTTACAGAATAAAAGATAAAATTTACAGTCAACCATAATTCTCTACTGTACTGTACAACTGGTGGTAGTTCAAGTACTTAGTAATCTCCCATTGTGGTAGAGTGACAATTAAAACATCTTTAATGACTTCAAAATTTACAGAATAAAAGATAAAATTTACAGATAACCATAATTCTCTACTGTACTGTATGTGGTAGTTCAAGTACTTAGTAATCTCCCATTGTGGTAGAGTGACAATTGAAACATCTTTAATGACTTCAAAATTTACAGAATAAAAGATAAAATTTACAGATAACCATAATTCTCTACTGTACTGTATGTGGTAGTTCAAGTACTTAGTAATCTCCCACTGTGGTAGAGTGACAATTGAAACATCTTTATTGACTTCAAAATTTACAGAATAAAAGATAAAATTTACAGTCAACCATAATTCTCTACTGTACTGTATGTGGTAGTTCAAGTACTTAGTAATCTCCCATTGTGGTAGAGTGACAATTAAAACATCTTTAATGACTTCAAAATCTACAAAATAAAAGATCAAATTTACAGTCAACCATAATTCTCTACTGTACTGTACAACTGGTGGTAGTACAAGTACTTAGTAATCTCCCATTGTGGTAGAGTGACAATTAGAACATCTTTATTGACTTCAAAATTTACAGAATAAAAGATCAAATTTACAGTCAACCATAATTCTCTACTGTACTGTATGCGGTAGTACAAGTACTTAGTAATTTCCCATTGTGGTAGAGTGTGACAATTAAAACATCTTTATTGACTTCAAAATTTACAGAATAAAAGATAAAATTTACAATCAACCATAATTTTCTACTGTACTGTACAACTGGTGGTAGTACAAGTACTTAGTAATCTCCCATTGTGGTAGAGTGACAATTAAAACATCTTTAATGACTTTTTAGTCAATATTTAGAGAATAAAAATTACATCGATAAAATTATTTACAGTCAGTTAGGCAGTCACCGTGATAGTGTCCGCCTTCAGGCGATGGCCTCACCCAGCCCAACCTGGACGAAGGTAGATTGTAAAACGACATTTGAAATTATCCCGCATGTGTTTCTTTTCAACGAAAAATCAAAATTTATTTCGAGGAGAAACAACGATTATTTCTAACCTTTTGGATGAAGTATGAAAGGGTGAATTGTGAAGAGTAATGATAAACGGAAAAATAAAAGTGTCCAGGGATGGGAATTGAACCCACAGTGTTTCGCTTACCGGGCAGATGCCATGTCCACTAGGCTACCCTGGACGTATTTTTGACTTCAATGCAGATGCAAGGATGGCCAGTTCGTCATCCTCCAGTCCTGTCCTCAAGTTCCGTGCCCGGAGATCAGGGGCTCTGCCGACGAGTGGTCAACACAAGGAAGTAATGTTTATTCTTGGAAGTTGTACACAGATAGCTTTCTCAACATTTATAAAACTTTCTGTAAGAGAATTCTCATCAGCATGTAGTGGTAGCTACAGGCCTTCCTCTGGAACACGCCATTTTTAAAATTCAACTTTCACCTTGTTCAAATCAATTCTCTCCCTATCTTTTCATTCCAAGACCATTCTATTGAATTAATAAACCAATCTTTATTTGGTGTACCTCTCCCTTCAAAAGACCTGCAGTCCTGGATCTTCGTGGTTGGTCTCGAGGACCACACCATCTCTTCAGAGGCGAAGCATGCGATCTACGTTTTCTTCATATAAGGTTGTCCCAAAAGTTCGAATTTTTTTCTTAAAACGTTATTTTTATTTTTCAATTCGATAAATGTTTTTTCTTATTACTTGGCGAAAGAGTCGGTGGAAGAGTGGATAAAACCCTCGATTCCCGACAGCCATAAACCTGGATTTCTGTAAAAAAGAAACATTTGCGGTAAAAGTTGTTAAAGTTCGTTCAATAAACATAGCCGCAGTATATTGTATTTCAATATCAGTTATATACAGAAGTGTAGATTAACATCGACCTTTCTTCAAGTTGGATCCATCATCTGTGTTATGTCTATTGTCTGTGCTGTTTTTCAGAATTTATGGAAAGTTAATGTATTGAATTTGTTTTTCACTACATTTACCATTAGAACATATGACGACTTATTTACATAACCAATCTTTTGACGGATAATTTCTCTCTCCTCTCCAGTTCCGGACAATCATTTAACACTATTTTGAAAAAGCGTTTATAAACTAATAAACATTACAATATTTTACATTATTTAAAAAAATAAATGCTCCAAATGGCTCCCGATTCTTGCCAAATTCCAACCCCACCAGCGAGTGCAAGTAACCAAATGGGGCTCTGGCATATTTGTAAGTGCAAAGTCGAACTGCTTTTCACATGTGTAGACATGTGGTGTACTTACAGTAAAAACAGTCGTAACTACCCACCATGATTATCATTGCCACGTGTACTAGGGATAAGCAAAAAAAAAAAATAATAATAATGTAAGCAATAGTTATTGAAGAGAGAGAGAGAGAGAGAAAAGTAGAAATTAGGGAAGACAAACTTCTCAGAAAATATGATTAGTCAATTTATATGAGCAATAGAAAACTATATGACCAAGAGTAACCTAGAAAATAATTTGAAAAAGAAAAGAATAAATAAAATTAAGGTAAAAAGTTTCTTTTAATTTGATTAATTATATTTAATGTAAAACAAAAATTAAAACGTATTAAAAATACCAGAGAGGAAATGAAGGAAGTTTACACATGGTAGTAAAATATATAAATTGATGAGTTGTTCACATAAATTAACACATAAGATGTCTATAAGATTGTGTATGTGTGTCTGAATAAATATGGAACAGAAATTCCGCATGAAAAACAGTAAAAAAGTGAATTTGTACTTGGATCAGGTAGAAAAATTAAGAAAAAAAAAAAAGGCATTTCTTGATCGTGTAACTGAAAGTTGCTGATGGCTTGCGCCATCTATCGGAATAAATATCAACTAATTGTTTATTTTTAAGCTTGCACCACGCGGCCCAACAGCCCGAAACGCGTACGTGGTTAGCTTTTCTTGATTAATCAAGAATGGGTATTTGGCCAATTCTGGAATAATTAAAAATCAACGAGAATAGTTGATATTTATTCCGATAGATGGCGCAAGCCATCAGCAATTTTTAGTTGCACGATCAGGAGATGTCTTTTTTTTTTCTTAAGAAACTTTTTAGTTTCATTTTAAACACCGTATTACATACTCGAGACTGGGATCCAACTATACCTCAAACTTTGATGTAAATATGAAAAAATAGTAACGCGTACGTGTTTATCTTTTTTTTTTTTTTATTAATCAAGAATAGGTATTTGGACAATTCTGGAATGATTAAAAATCTACAAATAGATTGGGGGGTGGTAGGGGAGAGAAGTCCTACCACACCTCCTTGCGGTCCCCTCTGGACCCTTGGAATATTTTACCAAATTCTGGTTCGTTTCCAAGATGACTAACGTGGCAACGGCACCCATTTTCCAATAAAGAGCATTGGATACGACAACAACAACAACAAATATATATATTTTTTACCAATTCCGATAAATGGCGCAAGCCATCAGTAACTTTCAGTTTCCTGATAAGGAGATGTCTTTTTTTCTTTCTTTTTAAACATTTATTTGAAGTAAATGTTCATTTTTATAGAAATACGTCCCTTTTTTTTAAAATCGTTAATTGCATCAAAGAATAACGCGAAGGGCTTTCGATCATAGTTCTTCCTCAAAGGAGTTTTATTATATTACAACACCTGAATGTAATATATCTACTTTTTTTTTTTTGTAGAAAAAAATGACCTTCACACAGAAGTTCTACAGTTCCAAATAACTCTTTTAGGTACCTCCGTTCACAAGGATCAACCTAGATCATTATAATTGTAGCGTAGAAATCAAGTCTTTGTATATCTGAAGGTGTGAAAGTATTTATTGATAACGTCACGGCGACTAGTCGACCAATATTAACAAACCAACCAAACTATCTACAGCTAGAGAATATCGAACAAGCAAGCTAGGTAACTAAATGATGATTTTATAAACAATAAATCTGTTTCCAAATATTTTCATTGAATAATTAAATAATAAATTATTTCTTCGTCACAATATTCACAATGGGGGATGTGGTTATTTACACGGAATATTCTACACAAGAAGCTCCTTTTTGTTCTTTTAGCGCAATATAGTAATTGTCATCAAAAAGTTATTCTCTATATTGTTGCATCATGATTAATGCGCGTATTTTAAAAAATATATTTATACACCTATCCCCCGATTTACACGGTACTTGTTTTACACGTTTTCGCTTTTACACGGTTTTCCAAATATATATATATTTTTATCGCACTATACTAAAATGCGATATTCTACTCTAAACTACCTATGTTGAAAAGAATATTGGGGCTCTGATTCATGAGGGGGGCGAACACCTATCCCTCGATTTACACGTTTTTCTCAGGAACGTATCTACCGTGTAAATCGGGGGATAGGTGTAATATTATTTTGAATATATTTAAAATTATATATTTATTTATTTTTATAAAACAGATTATTACTATAAAATATTATGTGCTAAAAAACATTTGTATTTTGATACACTAAATAGCCCACCTGCTTTAAACTTTGATGTGATAAATAAAGAGAGATTCTAGGTGCTACCTAAATATATAGTTGTCTTATTATTGACTGGTTTAACCTTTTAGGATGGTTAAGACACGTTCTGGAAAAATGTAAGACACGTCTGAGGAGAGAATCAAGACTGAAGGATCTGCCAAACCGCAGCCTGGTGCAACAATATACAAGGGTTCATTTATAATTTATATTTGTGTCTTTGGGTCCTTGGGGATCTTGTTCTTAAGGAAGTTATTTCCTGGCTTGGTTCATAGTCAAGGTGGGTTTATTTTTCCTTTTTTTCTCACTTTTCGTCATTCTGGCTTAGTTGATAAAGGATTTGTTTCGGGTTTAAATTGCGAAACCCCTGAGAGGGTTAATCATTGATGAGCCAAGCCCTCTTATCTAATATTTTCTATCATTGTAGTAAGGTCTCTGCATAGATAATTTAAATATATATATATATATGTCATAATTTGTATAGTTAATGCCAAAAGAGATAATTTATTTCCGTCAAACTAAGTATGTAAAAATGTTACCATTGTGTTAAAATGTAAATATGTAAATTCATCCATGTATAAAGGCGGTACAAAAATTAAAGGTGGAGACATCGCGGGTGCGCTGTTCCCTAGGCGTAACGGCTGCGCCTCTTCATTTAGCTACGACATATATATATTAATAAGAAACATAAATACCAATAAATATTTTAAAATTAAAAGGAAAATGTTTTTTCATCTCTCTCTCTCTCTCTCTCTCACGCTTGTTCGGCGGTACATATACTAAAATTGGAACGATACAGAGAAGATTAGCATGGCCCCTGCGCAAGGATGACACGCAAAATCGTGAAGCGTTCTCTCTCTCTCTCTCTCTCTCTCTATTAGTGCGGACTGTGCACTTTACATGTATTGACAGGATGTCAATAAAAATATGTCAATTGTCAAATTGTCTCTCTCTCTCTCTCTCTCTCTCTCTCTCTCTCTCTCTCTCTCTCTCTCTCTCTCTCTCTCTCTCTCTCTCTCTCTCTAATATACACGTGGTACAGGCCATGATAATCATGATAGATAGAAATTGTCGTCTGCTTTTACTGTAAGTTCACCACATGTCTACACATGTAGAAAGCAGTTTGACTTTTGCATTTATGAATGTGTCAGAGCCCTGTTTGGTTACTTACACTCACTGGTGGAGTTGGACTTTTGCAAGAATCTGGGGAAGGGCCATTGGAGAATTTTTTAAAAATTATTATTCAGGAATAAAAGTGTTCTTGTTGTCGTGTCCAATGAAGAGCCTCAGATGTCTCCATACATCTCTATCACAGCAGCAGCAATGTTCAATATCTTGGGTATGTAAAGCTGCTGCTCTGGGTCCATGTCAATTTTCTGCAAGGCTGCGGCCATTGCTGGGCATGAGAATATGTGAGTAGGTGTTAGTTCCACACCAAGACAGTTGTTACATGTCCTATAGGTTCTTGTACCATCTGGATGTATTGTTATTCCTTTATAGTGTTTTGTTCTAAGTCTTGTTATAGTTTTTGTCATTTTTCTCTCAGAGTTTATTTCACATAAAAGTGTCCAATGCGGGATTCACAAATACTGGGTAGTGGCTATCGGACGGTTTGTACC